>PVIR01009970.1:0-51399 GCA_004026965.1 Petromus typicus
TTTTTTTTTTTTTTTTTTTTTTTTTTTTTTAGGTTTTTTGAGACAGGATCTTGCTTTGTGGTTCAGGCTGGCCCTGACCTCAGCCTCAACCTCACATCACAGCAATCCTCCTGCCTCTGCCTCCCAAGTGCTGGGATTACAGGCGTGAGCCACCACGCCTGGCACTGAGGTATGTGGTACTGGTTGCTGCTGGGCATGAGTCTCCACGCCCAGTATGGTATGGTTACTGGGGATCGAACCCAGGTCCTTGCACTTGCAAGACAGGCGCCAGAACCACTGAGCTAAATCCCCGGCCATTAAATTGAAATCTTTATTGGTACATTACATATACACATCATGATTGCACTCCACAATGGGGATTTGCATTCTTCTCTTCACAGACACCATAGAGCCGCTAGGGATGGGGTCAACTAAAGCTCTTGGCTTGTGCTCAGTTCTGACCTGGCCAAGGTCTTCCTTCCAGGACGAGTGGCCTCCATTCATAGTGCCCACAGCAAGCCCTTCTGTAGAACTTTTGCCCTGAAATTCTCTGAAGAGTCTATGGAAAGCAAAGAGGCAAGATGAGGCCAGGAGATTTTGGAAGACCAGCCATGAAGGCACCAGGCTGCAGTTCTGAACTTCTCTTCCCAGATGGCATCTGCTTCCAAAAGTGAACACATGAATTAACATTTCTGTTTGAGTTGTAGAGACAAAAATGTATCTAGCATTGTTTTTCTTTAACATTATTTTAAGTATGCAAAGTGAAGATCAAATAGTCAGTATCTATGAAAGCCTGGATTAAGGATATGCCTTTATAAGGATAAGGACTGCTCTAGACACGCCTCCTCGATGTTCTTAGCTACTGCTGTGTACATACAGACTGTGTTCAGCTAAGTGCAACCTAAATAATAATTTCTGAGATGTCATTATGGTCTCTGTTTTGGGATCATTACATTTACTTTATGGCTGTTAGTTTTGCTGAATACAAATAGAATTAGTGCCCAGACATCCATATCGAGATGTGTAGCTCTCTTCTGTGTACATATCAGATTTCACAGGTATTGATGGCTAGATTGAAGGTCCTTTTCTCCAGAAATCACGGCAAATCTTGAGATGGATCAGGCAAGTGAAATCTGTAAAATGTGAACACCAAGCAGGTGGCAGTAGGGTCAGGCAAGTCATGTCAGTGGGTGCTTCAGTTTAAGTGGTGATGAGATAGACATGTCCCTTGCAAGAGGGTGGGGGACCACTGACAGTCTTCCTGCTAGGAGAAGGACAAGCTATATACCCAACAGTGGAGTGCAAGACTGAGCTTTTGGTGTGTCTGTACTTGTCACAGCCCAGTGAAACCAACTGTGTCCAGGTGCTGTAGCAAGGAGTTTGTTGGAAAGCTGTGGTCACATGTCTGGACCAGCGTTGTCACCTACTACATCTCCCTCTCTCTCCTTTCTATTCTAAAATGGGATATGCCTTCCAACCTTGGCATTCAACCTTTTAAAAATATTTTTCATAACATATTTCATTTAACTTTCAAAATTTTTAATATAATTTTTATTTTACTTAAAAATAGTCATACATTGTTTTTACTTCAGACATACCAAATAAATAATTGCATTTCAAACAGAGTGAAAATAATATACAGGCATCCAAGCATATTTAATCCTAGGCATAATAAATTTTGACATTTTGACATATTCTTTTAGATTTATTTGTGGCAAGAAAAATGTTGCCTATATTTTTGAACTGGCCCTAACTACATTTCGTTCTGTTCCAGAATGAACCACAACCTTGAGATTCTTATACATTTCTAACCAATAGATTTGTGTTTTGGCACATGAATAATATACAGCATTATTTTCTTTTACTTTTTAAAAATTGGCTAAAATCGTATGATACATTCCCACTTTTTAAAAACCACTTCAATATTTTAGGAGTATATCTGTATTAGTCGATGTAGAAATAGATATTTATTTTAACTATTTAGTAAGCCCTGTGCGCACTACCTGTATCACACATATGAATCTTTGTATTTCTTTCTGACTATTGTCAAACTGCAATATAGATTGTGACATATGGAACTTTGTACATACAGGGACATTTCTCAAAGATATGAAGCTGGATTCCATTCTGGGCATCTTCAAATTGAGAGTAGTCTGACAAGATTCATTATTACAGCTACAGCAATTTATACTCCACAATCATTGTTTGATAGATTCCCAATTCCACATCCTCTTCCACACTTATGATGAGACTGTTTTTTCAAAGCTCATGAGTTTATAGAGATATTTCATTGCTTATTCAATATTTATTTCTCTATGACTAATGAGATTTGTCTTTTTTCATATTATTAGCCATTAGAGTTTCTACACTGCTAAACACTTTATCCATTGCCATTTATGAAAAAATATATGTTATCTTATGAGAAAGTTCTTTATGCTTGTCATATTGGTTAAGTTTGACAAATATCTTCTCTTAGGTTGTATTTTTTTCACTTGGTTTGGATTGTCTTTTGTTATAAAGATTTCAATTTTAATGTAGTTAAATTTATCAATCTTTGTTTTTGTAGTTTGTGGTTTATGTGTCTAGTTCAGAAAAACCTTCTGTATTCCAAGTTTATAAAGACATTATCCAGTATATGCTTCCACAACATTTCCAAGTTTTACTCTTCATATTTATGAGTTTAATCATCCAGGAATATAACCTTCTGTAGAGTGTGAATAGGGTTCTAACTTTCTGTTTTTCCAAATAGAGTTTGCTCAGGATTCTTCAGTTGATAGGACATTTTGTCTCCACTTTTGTGTAACATTACTTCTGTCAGGTATAAAGTTTTCATACTATTATTTACCACATACAGAAGGGGATGTATTTCAACAAATATGCCTTTCCCCTATTTTATAATGTGGATACATTATGGCATGTATTTATCATTAACTAAGATCATGATGGTATCACTAGTGTAATTTATGGTGTCTGCATTTATGTATGTGACCAGTAAAAGACTAAAACTTTGTCATGTGACATATGATTTTACAGATAAGTAGTCTTGTCTTAGTCTGTTTGTCCAAGCTGTCACTTTTAATTGCTGTAACTTACTCATAATTATTGATGCCTAATAAGGTAAGTTCATTTTTATTTATTAGCAAATTCATATGATGTGGAATTCTATGAAATATAAGGAAAAAATCATAGCTATTTATGCTTTAACCGTCACTTCCTTTGAAACTACTATCAATGACAAGAGCATTGACAGTTGAGAGTCTTTTACCCCTTTTCTCCATATACTGGAAATTGAATCCATGGTCCTGGAACTGAGCTATATTCTCAGAACCTTCCCTCACACATATTTCCTTTTTTTGATGTTACAGCAGGGACTTCTTAGGTCATCAGGTTGCTCAAATTGAGCTCAGACTTTTGATTCTGCTTCCTCATCTGGGGTTACAGGCATGCACCATGGCATCTGGTTCTTTTCTCAGGGTAAACACAGTCCTTTTCCAGGTGCCTAGCTGAGGATTGATCCTCCATAGTATTGTCTAGTTTCAGGTGACGTAGAAAACTAAATATTACTGCCAGGAAAAGAAAGAAAAAGAAGAGATTATATAACTCATTTACTATTATAGATTTGTCCTTCCTATATGATTTCACTTTGAATTCATATATATTTGATCCCATACATTCTATGATATCACATATAGAGAGACTCGAAACTTCTATCTTCCTAGAAGGCTATTTCATTCTTATGTATATACATTGGATTTTCTTTATTTTTATCATGAAGAATATTTATATATTTATATATTATGTTTATATGTGCTCGGGATTGATATATACATAATTTGGGTGTTTATCTTTACATTTTAATTGGTGCATTTATGTAGCAAATTAATATTCCTACTCATCACAATCACTGTAAAGAACACAAAAAACATTAATTCTATGGAATATCCCTCATCTCCCATTGTTGTCTTTTCTAGTATTTTGCTTCCACCTCATCTTATAATCTCTTCAGAAATTTTAAAAACATATTTTAATAGTCAATGCATGTGAGATTTACCTGACATTTTTATGTCATACCTGCACACTACACTTCCTGCATCCTAGTCTCTGTTCCACAGGGATTTCACTGTTAGTGTAATTACAACTCTGTGTAGTCTTGCAACAAGCAACTTCAAAGAACTTCCACTTGTCTTTTTTTTTAACAGAAAATGTCTTTATTTTTCTTTTTCTCCTCACTAGAAATTGATATGTTTCCACACTGACAGAATCCTACACAGATAATTGTTTTCGATCTAAAGTGCTGTAGCACCTCAAGGATGTTATTGCCTTGTCTCCAGAAGCCTACTTTTGAAAATAAGTTCATAATCAGTTAATTTTTCTTTCTTTATTCAGAATATCTCTTCATTTCTAGTTGTTGAGAAAGCCTTCAACCTGCCTTTACCTTTCCTTATTTTCATTTTGTGGCACCTCAGTGAGGATTTTATGTGGATCCATCTAGTTTAGAACTCATTGAGCTTCCTACAGCTGAGAAACGATGACTTGACTTCTTTCTGGAAAACTCTTTGCTGTTGTTTTATGAATGCGACCTCCATATTTTCACTCTTCTGTTTTCCTTCCAGAATTTGAATTTTAGGTTGTACATCTTAGGCTGTCTAAGACTCCTGAGTCCTTTAACTTCTCTCACATTTCAATCTATACACCATTCTACACTGTGTTCCAGGTTGTTCCTCAGAGTTTATATTTATTTATTGAGCCTCTCATTTACTGTGTTTAATGTACCATTTAGTCTATGCTTAGAATTTCATATTGCAATATTTTTCTTTGTGGGAGTTCTATTTGATTTTTAGTTATATTTTTGTATATAGTCTTATCCTTTCCATCATAGTTTTCTATCCTTTTAAAACAACTGATAATTTAAGATATTTTTGTCTTCCTGTTTATCTCAGATTGTTTTTTTCCATTACTTCTAATTCTTGAAGTTATCAATATTTTTGTGGATAACCTCTGTTGAATTTTGATTATGTCCAATCATTTCTTAAGCTATTTATGATGCTTTTTATGCAAGCTCATCTTGTAGGTTTCAGATTGGAATGTTTTTCTGAGTTATTCTTAAATAGATGACTATGTAGTCTGTGATTCTAACAGCCAACAGGCCTACAGGCCCATCTCCAACTACAAGCATGTGAATTTGTTGATACTCTTAGTGAAATTTTAAAAACACCCAGAGAAGGAAAATGCAAATCTTATTTTTTCTGTGTGTCCATTTAACTTGGAAGCACTAGCTGATCTCAGTCTGCATATACCCAGAATTTCACCTCTGTAAGGTCAGACTGCTGATCTCTGAGTTGACATTCCACACTTGCTAGGAGCAGGAATGGAGTATTGCTCTTCTATACTGCAGACTACAGTTTCAGTTTCTCAAAGACATTTCCTTCTTTTTCTCTTCTTACCTGAGTCTTTTTTAAAAATTGAATTAATTGGTACATTTTATGTATACATTATGACCACATTCAACATTGGGAATTTGTACCAGTACCTAACACATCTCCTCAATTTTTCTCATTTTTCTGACCTCCTTACAACCTTTATATGTATAAGCTTTGTTTCCCTTTTTTTAAATCAGGATTTTCCTTCCTTTCTTTATTTTATCCTATCCCCCTTCCCTTTTTCCTTTGAATATTTCTTCTAGTTTCACCATGAATAAAGGTTTCTTGCAGCTTGTTGAGTTGGTCATAGATGTTTTTCTATGAAGGACTTTTCACAGAGTGGGTGACCTTACCAAGATCGATGCCCTTCTAAGTTTAAGCATCATGGCTTATGTCATCCAGATTCCACATCTCACACTTGCACACGACATCTGTACTTTTGCCAGAAGCTATAGGATATCTGTCTAAATCTGAGTGTCTCCTCTACATCAAACTAACCCATTAGCTCACTTCTGGTCAGTAGTTTATTTTTTTATTTCTGACAGCTGAGGGTTTCTTTCATTTATTTTCCTCCTTGGATATGTTTTATAAACTGTCTGGTTGTTATAACATACAGAGTTTGTGTGTTTGTGGCGAAGGTGCCTCTGTAATAATTCAATCCTCTGTGTTAGTAAAGCTTTACTTCTTATGTGAGAAATCATTCAGTGGGGAGAGGAGGGAGCACTGAAGTGTGATTATTTTTCAAGAAGTTTGTTAAAACATTAAATCTCCTTAATGAAGAAGAACCAAAAATACATGTATGAATGATTTAAATTGTGGCATCTATACATCCAAGTTAGAAAAATAATGAACACAGCATCAGTCAGTATTTATCCTTTGTGTCTTTGCCTGTGGCCCTGTTATTTTTAAATCTGTGATTTCAATAATGAAACTTCTCAGAATTAACATATGGAACTGCATTTTTGCTAAACTATTTACTTCTCATTTCTTGTTTCCAGGTTTGGTTTAATATGATCCCTCACTTTAGCTATCATACTTTGTAGAAAATGCGTTCTCTTGCAGAGCCAAGTAAATGTAAAACAAAAATGACACACACACATGTCCCCAAAGTATCCATCTGTTCATTCACCCTTCTGGAATTTAGGAATTTTTTTCATATACTAGTATAGAGACTTTTCCCCTTTAAGGCTCATACATTTGCTGTTTCATGAGACCTGGTAAATCTATAACATAGAAGGAGATAAGTTCTAGGGAGTAAGATAGCATTTGTTATTTACAACGCATTCAATCCTCTTGATAATTGAGTGCTATTTTCACTTTCTGAAAAAATGGTAAAATGAATGAGGACAAAAATTAAATGCTTGGAGTTGGCAAACAGGTCTTTTATGTCTGTGAATATTTTGAACATGGGGAAAATGACTAGTGAGAGTGAATTATAAATTATGTTTCATAGGAAGGTATCTTGTAGCCAAATACAGATGAGGGGGATTATTCTTTTTTAAAGTTCTGTTTTGAAATATTTCTTAAACACTTTTAAAGTTTGTTTTCCCTATAGGGAAATCCCCAGAATATTCATACTCATCCTACAACTTTCACTTTTCAAGATGAAAAAGTTGACAGTTAATGCTTTCTCAGATAGAAGATGTGTGTACTGAACCAACCTTAATTACAGCCTTAGCTGAGGCTGTGAGGTCAGGAACTGATTGCATCTTTCTCAGGAAGAGAGCATAAGGTGAGGCATTTGATCCACCAAATTCATCTACCCAACTCAAGAGAAAGAACTCTATGAACAGCGCACAACTAATGGTAAATTTTCAGGATGATCTTGTAGCAATAAAGATTGCACAAATGAAATAAAAATAGCTGTTGATATCTGAGCAGGTTTGCAAAATTCAGGAAGCCTAGGAACCAGGATGGCCCTGACACATCATCACCAGGAGACCTGGGAAGGTGCGTTGGAATCTGAGAATTTCCTTTTATAAATAAACCCACTGGATCAGGGCAAGAGAGCAAAGCCAATCCATCTGGCAGATCTAAAGGTTCTAACATGTCAAAGGCTACTGCGCGTGCGTGCGTAAACACACACACACACACACACACACACACACACACACACACAATCACGTGATATGTGAATTGATGTGAGTTTGGCAGTGTGTAGCCCAAATTTTAATCATGAATCCATGTCTAAATGTAGCAAATTCAAAAGTAACCTAAAGAAATATTTGAGATTATATGAGAGTAAGATATATAGAGAAACAGACGTAACTGTGATTCAGTTATGTTCATTAAAGACTTGTTGAAAATTATAGAATAATATTACCATTGACTGTTATCAATACTTATCAATGATAAGTATTATCACTAGTAATAATGTTACTAGTAACTCAGTGTTTTAGGGGGTTCAGTCTACAGTTTTCTGGCTTCAAGGCAGAAACCTCGTGGGGGAAGGGCCTACAGGAGCAAAGCTGTTTACTCATGTAGCCAAGAAGCAGAGAAAGAAGGGAGGAGCCAGGGACAAGACTACATGCTCCAGATCATGTATTCAGGCCCCAATTCCCTAGCACACTGAGTAAGGAACTCATCAATACAGTGCTGCGATGGTCAAATCACTTTCTCAAAGCCCCACTTCCAAACGCATGAGAGTTTCTAGGATAATTTTAATCTAAACTATGACAATCTTCCTTCTTACGAGGTTCCTTTTTGTACCTTGGTCACACAACTTTGTCATCTATATCCTCCTAGTCTCTCCCTTCACAGCAGCCCACTAGAAAGAGATTGAGCAAGAGGACTCATAGAAGTCTTCAAGATCAGGAGGGAAGTGATCTACCAGCACTTCCTACTGTGGGCCCACACCCAGCCAGTTGGAAGTGTCCTCTCCTCTAGCAAAGACGGTCTGAGCAATACATCTAACCCATCTCAACTTTTCCATTTATCCAAGCAAAAGTCTGGCAGCAATCTATAGTGACTATTTAACTATAAGAAACACATAACAGATCAATCCCAAGTAGATCTGGTAGTCTTTTTCCTTAGACTTGATATGAAATAGAAAGCATCTTATTTCCCTCATCTTTCTGGTTGACATGATGATACTTACAATCTGTTAATAGTTCTACCAAGTAAGACCTTCTTAAAACTTCAAATTTTTAGTTTTGTCTCTTTTATATCCTTAATTTGAGGGGTAGGAGTGACTTGAGCAATGGGAAATTATTTTTCACTCTTTTTGTAATTCTCTGTTCCAGTGAGCCAAGGTCATTTTGATAATGACATTATCAGAAGTTCAAAGGTGTATTTGAATATAGAAAAGGAAATTTTAAGGTTAAGTTTTAGAAGCAAGATCTTTAGACATTGCCTTTGCTTTGCAAGGAAAAGGAGGTAGCAAAAGAACAGGATTTCTGCTTTTAAGAGCAAGACAGACAAAAGACAATAACAGGAGGGGAAAAAGTACATAACCGAGTCATATGAGTGAAAGATCAAAGCATTCTGAAAAAAAAAAAAAAGAATGCCTAACATTCAAGGGTAATGGTCTTCACATCCTGAAACATTCAGTTAAGTTGACTATGCATCGGAAGCATCCCTGTATGGATGATTTGTTAGAATTGCATCAAGGAATGAACCTCATTCCCACATTTGAGTCCATGGCCAAAGCAAAATAAAAGAACAGCTGTAGGTTGAAGAGTGGGGAATGGAATTCAAAAGAAGCAGGAAGCCAGAGTCACAGGTGAGCCTTAGAGTGTGAGATTCTGGGAAGTTGCCAAAATCTTGAGGAGCACAGTGAAAGGAAGGGCTAAGACATCTTATCTAGACAGCAAGCAGCAGAGAGACCTAGATGACATCTGGTTTATGTATACAGGTGTACATAATCAAATGTCTGGAAGATATTAACTGTAGCTGTTGCTGGGTGGTGGGATTATAAACTAGGATTATTTTCCTCTTTCTTTTAAAGTAATATGTTGCTTAGATTTTCTGCCATATAATAATAATACTTATGGGAAATAAAGTTCATCTGAGTTTAAAATAAAAGCAAGAGGAAAAACTAAGAATTGAAAATAAGAAATTCAGGGAAGCTGGGTGTGATAGCACATATTTGTTATCTCAGCACTCTGGGAGGCTGAGGCAGGAGGGTTGCAAATAAGTTACCCAATCTGGGTAACTTAGCAACTAAGCAAGACCTTGTCTCAAAATAAATTTTTTTAAAAAGGGAGCTGGGAAGGCTGGTGATATAGTTGAGTTCAAAAGTCCTGGATTCAGGCCCTAGTAGTAAGATGGAGAGAGAGAGAACAAAACAGGACAACAGGAATCTCCTTTTTTCAATATAAATTAGCATTTCCATTTTGTTTTATACATGCATCAGGTGGTCAGAGTTAATATATGTCTACCCTGAAAGGATTTAGTAGACAACAAAAATTAAGACTACTAATAAATTTCAAAAATGTATTTTCTCAAAGAGCCAAGAAAACTGAAGAGCAAAAGTTACACCCTAGAGACTTCAATAAAGCAGAGAATCTCAGATGGCAAGAAAGGCACTTTTCCCGAGGCACAGTCTTAGCATGCTTTCTGTGGCTACAATAGAATATAGACTAAGTGACTTATAAAGGATAGAGGTTTGTTTGCATCCATGGTTCTGGAAGCTGGGAAGAAAAGGAGCGTGATACTGGCATCTTCTCTTATCCTCTGATGAGGACCTTATGTAGTATCACAACAAGGAAAAAAGCATCTCTTGGTAAGAGAGGAAGCCAGAGAAAGCAGAAGAAACAATTTATAACAACTCCATCCCACAACAACTAATTTTCATTGCCCTAAACAGCTTGTAAGAGTGGTTGCTTTATGACTTCCACAAGGAATCATGACCCACTAAAGACACACTGAGAAATTAAGATTCCAATAAGTAGTCTTTTGGGGGGAGGTGTGCATCCAAACCATAACACACACTTCCATGATAATTGGAACATGAGTATATATATTTTTTTCCCATAGGAAAAGACAGATAACATAGGATTGGGCCTTGTTATCAAGTTCCAACTTTCCAATTGCTCTGCTTTTTCTATGGCCTACTGCTTGCTCCCCTTGACCCTACCATCCTGCACACTAGTACTGGAGAGACAAGAGCCCTGGATCGATGCTGTAGTGGCAGAAGTTGAGGCCGTGTGGGTGGAGGGTCCTCCAGTCATGGGGAACAATTGACATGTGGTGCTACATGTATGACTATACTGTTTACTTGGTAGGTACCACTGGAGAGAGCTGTTGCCAGGTTTTCATAGACAGAGATGAGATACTTCTTTGATAATGGCTTTGTTCTCTTCTTTTTTCAGAAATACAGGCTTGGGGGGTAGGGCTAGCTGATATCCTGACTCTTCTTGGAGAAGGAGTTCGGTCCAGATTATAGACTTTATCTTCCCAGCGTAGCTTATAAATCTGAGAAAAGAAGCGGAGGAAAGGATATGAGGAAAACAACAGAGTCATGATGGCTTCAGCCCAAAAGAAGGAAACATAGCTTCACAGAGGCAATGTCTACATAATATGGTCTGGACTGTGGAATCTGCTCACCCGAATTTGATTCATGGCATTGCCATTGACTAACCACATATGAATTTTGTAATCATTCTCAACTGTATAACAGGAATCCTCAGAAGGCCTATCTCAGAGATTACTATCAACATGAAATAAACTCTTGTAAGAATATGAAAAAGAAAATTAAAAGCAACACCAATTCAAAAAAGTTTGAGAAGTGTTGGATTAAACCAAATGAAGAAAATTCATTTTTAAAGGTGTTTACAGTATCCCCTATAGATCCTCAGAATTGTATAACTTAAAAATATATTTCCAAAGTCAATGTAGCTGTGTGAAAGGTTTTAGATAGGAAATATTTCCCTTTTTTAATGAAAGAGGCCTTTATGGGAGGGCCTCTCTCCTATTGAGTTTTACTGAAATTTTCAAGTATATTTGACAGACTATGTGAAATATTTTGAGATGAGAAAAGGTCATACCCTCTATCTTCATCAGAAATATAGGCTCAGGTAGGGACATGCTGGCAAAATGTAATTCAAGTAAGTTTCTGTACAAATTACAGATGCTAACAGTAGAGTTCAGAGTATGCAAAGTCTAGAAATAATAACTACAGTGAAACCAGGTGAAAAGCTTGCTGGCCCTTGTGTGCGCGCTTGTGTGTGTGCACATATACATATGTGATAAGGATATGTTTAACACAGGGCATCATCACTTTTAATTTTATACCTTCAATATCATCTGGATTTGATTCACAAGAAACATGCTGTTAGAAAGGTGAGAAAAGAATTGCTGTACAGAAATGATCATTTTGATATGAGGCAAATGGAGTGAACAGATGTAGGAGAAAAATTGATTGTAAGAGAAAGACTGAAGCAGTAATTTCCCAATGGACAAAGTGCATGGCTGGGCTAGCAAAATAAGAGCAGCAGGATTTGGGACCCTCATTTAAAAACAAATAAAACGAAGTTGTTTCTTTTAGGGTTTTAGGTGTACACAAAGTCATGAAGGTAGATTAGAGTTTCTATGAGCCCTGTGTAGTTTCTATTATCATGAGCATTATTACATTTTCATGGTACATTTGTCAAAATTAATGAACCAGTGTAGATACATTATCATTAATCATCATCTATACCATATTCAAATTTTCCACATCCTGTCCTTTTTTGGTCCGGTCCAGGATACCACTCTATATTTAGTTGCTATAGATCCACTCAGCTATGACAGTTCCTCAGACTTTCCTTGTTTTTGAGGACATGGACAGCTTTCAGGAGTACTGGCCAGGAATTTTATAGAACGTCCTTTGATTGGTATTTCTGGGATGTGCTTTCTCAGAGATAAACTAGCACTTATGAATTTGGCATAGGTAAGTCATAGAGATAAAGTGCTATGTGCAGCACATTATATCTTGAAAGCTGATAAGAAGAAGATGGCTATGTGTACACCAGATCTTGTTTCTATATTTGTTAAACATGTAACTCAAGTATATTCTTGATTCCCACTTGATATTAGTGAGGCCATGAAATGAGCAAACATAACCCTTAGGTTTCTTCCACAGCAAACTTCCCAAGTGATTTTCCTGCTACTTTCTCATTCCTTGCCTACTGGTCTACCACAAAGATCACAGTGAAGGAATCTGAGACCCTAGCATATAGCAGAGTGGGCAGAATGAAGGACCCTGAGTCTTGGGATGACCGTGTGGAACCTACCCTAGAGACCTTGTGGTATGCTGGGGTGAGAGAAAAAAATAAATCTATGTTATGTTAAGCCATAGAGTGTGGAGGAGGAAGTTAACCATCCCAGAATAATACCAAGATAATTGGGGTGAAATTCTACACAAGATTGAGAACAGTCCCAGTTTTTGCACATGCAAATCCCTGCCTAAATAACCAGAGTATTTTCCAAAAAAAGCCAGTTCTCTCAGAACAAGGAGAACACATTTTCCTAGTACCCACTCTTTTTAACAAGTCTTTCTAGAGCTGACAGAGCTCCCAGAAACATCAGATCTTTCTAACCATTTGGGAGGCATTTTTCCAACCGGATGTAGGAACTCTGTGGAATGGGCTTTCTTGATATCCAGACACATCCCCACTCCTTCTTCCACACAACTGATTATTTCACAACAGAAAGGGAGCACTTTCTAGATCTTCTCATAAGGAATCTATATTGCTCTGGAATTCTTGATTTCCTTGCCCTGATTTAAAAATCATCTCCTTAATAATTAGTTCAAAGTGATTCCCCATCTCCACCTTAAACTCCCCTCCTCCTCAGGTCTTCTCAGTCCTGTGGAAAAAATAAGGACATTTGAGAATCCCTGTGAGGAGCTAGAACTCACTTACCATGCTTAGATTCCATTTCCTAATATTGATTAAGGCATTTCCAGCATGAAAATTGTGTAATTTGGTTATAAAGGAACATTCTCACTTCTTAGATCAAATATGACTTGTCGAGAGAGTGAATGAATGTATTGTTTCTTATTCATAATGTGAGTGGTTGTATTAGTTCCCTTTGCCAACTCGGGAACACCGTGTTTAACAGCCAGAAATGAAGAAGAAGTTTAGGGTGTTTTACAGTTTCAAGGGCTTCAGTCCATGGTCAGCTGGATCCAGAGCAGAAACATCATGGCGGAAGGTTGTGGTGAAGGAAAACTGTTTAGATCAGGGCATCATACAGCAGTGTAACAGTGACCGAGAGGGAGGGCTGAGGGACCAGAGAAAGACTCCAAAGTCCCACATCCCAACAACCCAGCCAGCTAGACCTAGAAGTATGCTGAATAATCCACTAGCTCCCAAGATAATCACGTGGACAAAAATCAGTGACCCCAGCGATCCATGTCAAGCTCAAACTGAGATAGTCACTGACTACTGTGTCAGAATATCAATCGTGCCAAATGAGCCTCTTGACTATAGACATTCACACACCTGTGCTCACACACAATGTATGCATATGCACCGCTTTTAAAAAAATTTGAAAGAAGAACATTCACATGAAGTTGCAAAGCTAGCAGAGATACTCCCACATATTCTCACCCAGTTTCTTTCAGGATTTCATCTGTGTAACTATAATGTCAGATGATAAGATCATAACCAGAGCTAGCATTGGTCACCATGTGTATGCATTTTTAAGATTCTTTGTCTTTTTTTTTTTTTTTTTTCAGCAGTGGAAATTGAATCCAGGGCCTTTCTACTGAGCTACACACATAGTCATTTTGTATTTTGAGATAGGTTCTCCCTCACTCACTGAATTGCCCAGAGTGGACTGGAACTTGTGATCCTCCTGCCTCTGTCTCCAAGAATGTTGGGATTAGAGGTGTTCATCAACATCCCCAGCTCTTTTAAGAATCTTGTTATTGCTTCTACGACCAAAATGTTTCTCCAGAGCTAGAACTGACTGTCCGGCTAAACCATTGTATGATCACACTTGTCCTTTGTGAACCAAGTTAGTGGGTTCAGTCTATTTGATTTTGGTTGGCTTTGAATTGGATTATGATTCCCCAAATTAAAATTGATATCACTTAATTAATTTCAAATGACATATATTATATTGTAGTTATCTATTACTATGTAAGGAACCACTCTACAATGTAGTAAATCAGGATGATAATTTTCTTGCCAATCTCATAAACAGACACAGCTATTTCCCTCCTCTAAATCACACCATCTCACCTGGATGGTTCAAAGGTTGACTCTACCTGGTATGGGTTACAGCAACCCCAGGGTGGGGACCCAGAAGTGACAAAGATTCCATATCACCCACTTGCCCACCACCTTGGCTGGGAAGACTCAATGGGCTGAGTCTATTGGGTGTCTCTGCTACCACCTGCTCCCTGTGACCCTACATGTCAGTTTGGGTGGAGTCCGGCTTCTTATGCATCAGCTCCTAGTCCCCACGACCAGTGTAGACAGGGGTAAATACAGTATGGAGAGAGAGTGAGAAGTTGCACACGTCTCATGACCCAGATGTGGACCATGTAGTCTCTTCTTCAGCGCTGAGCTTTGTGAGGCAGTCACAAAGGCCTGCTCCATGCCAATGGGGGTGGGAGGGGCTCAGACTCCACCTTTGGATGAAGAGACAGTAGAGTTTGGGAAAAATTGTGAGATCCCAAATACCACTGTGAAAAATTATATGGATATATAAGTAAGAGAAGAAAGTCTAAAGCTGATGTTTCTTGTTAAAAAGCCACTGAAATATCTCACAATCAAGGCTTAAGTAGCCACTTAAAATTTGTCAGAATATTTGCCTTCTTGAGTCAGTTCATTCATTCTGGCAACACACATGCAGGCACACACAATATCTACACGTGCATTCCCAATCTTCATATACTGGCACACACCTCCTTCCACCCATGCACACATGTAAAGATAAACACAAAGGTGAGACTTCTTATTACTATCTTGTAATCGACATCCTTAGCCAAAACTTCCTCTCAGAAGTCAGAACTGACTTACTGGGCATCAGGGAATCCAGTATCGAGAAGCAACTGTCTCTTTATTTGAATTCAGGCTAGTGCGTTCAGCCAAATTGTTTTTGGTTTGTCTATGAACTTGATTATGGATCCCAAGAGGAGGAACTGAAATCATCAAACTAATTTCACATGGTGCATGAAGAAGAGCACAGTGCTACAATCAAAGAGATTTGTGATTATTTTACCAAGCCATCCAGCTCCATGTAAACGACCTGTGATAAATGGCTGGTCAGCCAAAAGAACAGAAATCAGGCATTATTTCCACAGTGAAAAGTAAAATGCCATTTGTATTTATCATTGTTGTGTGAGGTAGGTTGTGTGAGACAAAACTTTCGGAAAACACATAAGTGGACTCAGTGAAATATAAGCACAGACGCAAGGGTGAGACTTGATCAGTTTCTTGGGTTATCTTTGTGGCCTTGTGTCATTACACTAGAATCCATGTAACCAAATGATATAGAAACTTAGAAGAGCAATGAATCCAGACATGTTTAAATTAGGTGAAGATCTTCTGTTTTCATTTAGGATTTTTGTCTTAAATACTGCGAGTCACAAATTATAGTCAAAGATTTTTTTAATTGACTTTGTTGTGAAATAGGTACATTTTATATACATCTCATGATTTATCCTGACATGTATCCTGATTTTGCATTGTTCAGCTTTGTTTTACTTTTTCTTTTAGCTTCTCTAGATAGAAGGGAAGTGTACTTAAACAGCTGGAAGGAAGTATTCTTACCTAAAATGTCCATGAATCATAAGGCAGCCCTGTTGAAAGAAAACTGAAGCAATCACAGTCCAAATGAGATACTTAAATAGAAGAATGTTTTGTAATCCAAGACCATCTAAATGAATTTACCACTAAACACCCCAGACATCTGTTATTTGTTATTTTTTGAGCATTTGCTATATGCAGGTACTGGGCTGATCATGATAGCTAACTTTATTTCTTTGATAATGTCTCTGCAGCTGACATCATTGTATTTTACAAGAAACTGTATTTCCTAGAGTCTGAATAGCCAGGATCGCAGTGTCACAGAGCTGAGTTATAACCTAAGCCCCACAGCCTGTCAACCATTGCCCGTGGCTATTGAGAGCGAGGCTCTTTACGGAGGCAAAATGTAAAAAGGAAGGCAGTGAGTTTGAGAGGCTGTGGGAAGAGGCCCAGTAGAGCATGAGCTAATCAAGTCCGGAGCCTCACGAGGAGAGTAAGTAAAGATTGAGGAGGAAATTTCACTGGAACTAATGAGGGAGGGTCCCTAGGCCCTGGAAAGAAGCTGGTTCTGGGAAATTTCCACACTCGACAAACTGGGGAATCATTATGTTTCCAGATGACTGGCAAATGCTTCCAGTTCTTACTGTCTCCATTTGGCTTCCCCAGTCATTGGCTGAGCTAGGGCTGTTCTCAAAGATACAAGAGTAAAATATGAAGTGAGACAGAGAAGGAACATAAAATATCATCAGTAAAGGGAACTGGGTGTAATTCAGGGGAGCGACAGTAGCTCCAAAGACACAGTGTCAAGAAAAAAAAAAAAAAAAAACTGATTCAAACAAGCTGCTTCAGGGTTGCAACAGCAGACTCTGTCACTACAGCACATTCCCGGAGACTTTTCCATGAGCACCCAGAGGCGCACCTGTGGTTAGAGCCCTTGTGGCTGAGTACATGTGGCCTGGCTGCAGCAGTTCTTGACATCAGATGACACAGGTTACCTTGCAGGGGGTGGCACCATCCGCACTGTTTTCTGTCTCACAGATTACAGCTCTGCAACTTCACTTGCACTGACTGTTTCTTTACCTACATGGCTATGAAATCTCCAATCGAGTTGTGAGGGTCTGAAATATTGCCCCAGAGGCTTACACATTAAAGGCATGGCCACCAGTCTATGTCTACAGCACAGTTGGGAAACGTGAAGGGATGTGTCCTAATTAAAGGAAGTCAGATCACAGGGGAGGTGCCTTTGAAAGGGACACAGGGATACTGGCCCTTGGACCCTCTCTCTTCTTCTCAGCTACCCTAAGGCCACACCTCTTCCACTGCACTGGCCCTGTGCTGCCACAGGACTAAAGGCAATAATACCACGTACTGTGGGCTGAAAACTCTGAAACAATGAGCCCAAATAAGATTTTCCTCCTCGAAGTTGTTTTTGCTCCAGTATTTTTTTCCACAAGAATGCACCTCCAACTTTATTGTGCTTGTGAATTATTGAAGGAGTCCTTGAAGCCCCGGTTCTTATGTAGTAAGTCTGGGACAGAGTCTAAGCTTCTATATTTTCAACAAGTCTCCTGCACAGCTTCATGCTGGGGTTACAGATGCCGCTGATGAGGGACCACACTTTGTATTATGGATAGTGTGTGTGTGTGTGTGTGTGTGTGTGTGTGTGTGTGTGTGTGTGTGTGCGTGTGTGTGTTATGTTGCTGGGAACAGTCCAGTCCAAGACCTCACACACAGTAGGCAAGTACTCTACCACTCAGATACAAATGCTGCCTGCACCATTTCTTTGAGTAGGAAGTTTCTAGAACTAAAATCTTCCTAACACAAAAGAACAGATATTTTTACTCTCTCCCAAGAAAACAGCATTTGTCTCCACCTTCTCCCTCCATCTTGTTGCCACAGAGCCTTTTTGGTATGTCCTGACCTGTGGCTTAGAAGGAGGAAGACAGACAGATCCAGGACATCCCACACCAACTCTCAGGATTGTCGATCTCCTCTTCCAGTGCCCGTTTCCCTCCTATCTTCCTCCCTTTCCTTTGCCTGATCCCATCTGGATGGTCGGGCTTCCTTTCTATCCACAGGGAATTCTCCAGAAACAGCTGTTTCTTTCTCATGCTCATCCACTTGTGTTCTTATAGAATGGCTGTGATCTAGAGCTTGGAGTGGAGGCGTGAGAAGTCAGTTGGCCCAGGCTTCTGCCTACAGTAAGGGGATGTCAAGCCCTCTGAAAAGAGGGAGATGCCCATTTTCCTCACCCTCTATTTTTTGTGCATCTTTATGGACATCAGCCCTGGGCATGCTGTAGTTCGAGGCTGTCGTCAAGCCCATATTTGGGTGTGTGTGTTTCCAGGTCAAACATTCCAGTTTAACACATTTGTCCCATGATTTCCTAACGCTATCAAATGACACATCATTTTTATTTTTTTTCCTTTGTTTTTCTCTTTCAACTAATTTATTTAATGGGTCCAAAATGGGTGATTAGACCATAAAAACATGTGGTATCCTAATTGGATTTTGAAAATGTGTAAACATGGCCCTCCAGTGGCCTGCGATTACCATCTGGACCAAATAGAAGCTTCTGACCATTGCCTTCCCTCTGTCTTCCATGTGGCCCCACCCTCCTCGCTTCTCCTGTGTCACTTCTCTGTAGGGTTGTTCTGGCCCAGCGAGGCAGGTCTTCATGTTTTTCAGGACTCTTTAACCGATTTCTGACTCAAATCTTCTGTCTGAGTGGGTCCTTAGAGGAGAAGCCCTTCCTACCTTCTCTTCACCATTTTTTTCTAGGAGAGTTTTCAGATCTCTAAGACATATTTTAAGAACTAATCCTGTCTCTGTTTCAGCTCACTGTGGTTCCTAGTCTTTTTTTTTTGGTCTTTTGATTATATGGATAATTTGTGTGTTAGTCACATGTATTTATAAATCTTTAAAAGTCACTAACTCAAAACTTCTAATGTGTTGGAGTCTAATACAAGTATAGAACATGAGAAAGTGAATGTCCATATCACAGTGTATTTTACATTCATATCTGGGAAGGTGGATAATGTGATGTTCACTCTGAGTAATTTCAGGTAGTCAAGCAGTATCAGTGGTTAATGTGGAGAGCATAGGTAAATGTGTTCCCTACATTCCACCCTCTGACACAGAGAAATACCACTAAAAGAAATAAGTATACATAATATAATGGAAAATAGAAAAGTTGAATGCGGAATATTAGATGCCATAAGTGTTTGACAGTTAGAATTGAAAGTTAGATTGTAAGACTTAGCGTCAAGGTCTGCGCCTATGACAAGCACCACACCTTATCAGAAGAAGACCCGGAGAAAAGGACTTTATCAGAAGAACAACACCCGGAGAGACTACGTCAGAAGTCAGGCTCTTTGTGCATGTAAAAGAGGATCGCTTTCAGCAGTTGACGGCCAGGTGCTCCTAAGCTGACCAGCTGGGCTACTCTCAGTGTTGGCTACAAGATGCCAGGCTCTGCTAGGCCCTGCACTCCTCAAGGCCAGCTGACGGGGCTACTCTAGGTGCTGTATAACGGGACGCCGGACCGGCTCATCCCCTTTCGGAGACTCTGCCTCGCGACTTCGAGGCTGCACTGACGAACTCCAGCCGGAAGTCTAACTCCTCGCGTTGGTTCCTGACATCGGACCGGACCAGGACTTTGGAAATCCAGTGGTGCGAACTTGGGACTCTCGGATTCAGTAGGACTCCCCCTCTTCGGTGTGAACAGTGTGTTGCAATATTGTGTGTTATGACCTTGTGCCTTGAGTAAAGTAGAAGTAAAAGCAACCTCTGGGTTGGATTCTCCTCCAGGTCATCCACTCTGCTCGCGACAGTTAATAGGAGGTTCAAAGGCAGGGTATGAGTTTACTTTTGATTTGAACTCTTCTTGTTAGAATGAACTCTAAAAACATCTTCCACATCCTAAATACTTGTTGACTCACTCGGTGAAAACATGCAAGTAAAACTTTGCATATGAATAAAATATGGTGTGCATATCTCCAAGTTATTTTCTGATGAGAAAATCACAGAGACAGTTGACTTTTGAACCATGTAGAATCCACTGCATTATAACCTTTATATGACTACAGTCAAGATAGAGAGAGGGACAGATAGATGGCTAGGTGGATAAAACAGTAAGATGTAAGTATGAGTGGAAGAAAAAATGGACAGTCGATGGACACATGGATTGAGCCATTCTGGATGGTGTAAATCAGCAAAATTCACAAAAAGATTCTAAGCAATCAGCATATGATACTCCATATCTTTAAGCTTACTCATCCGTGACCTTCTCGCTTTAACTTGGGAAAGTAAGCTCAGAGCAGATTCTATCCTCTGACTTTCGTATAGAAACAGTTTATTCTTGGAGCCCTGGGTATAAAAATCACTTTCAGAAATAATTAACAGACTCTATATGATACAATCCTTTATTCAACCTTCCATCATTTACCTCATGAACTATCGTTTCTGAAATCACTTTTAAGTCATGCTTATTCCATGTAACAAGAATATAAAGACCCTGGAAACAAAGATATCTTCATATTTTAACAGGCCTATCAAGAAATCACTGTGCAAGAGGGCCAGGCCTGCCCACCGCCACCCCACCAGGTAACTGAGACACTCAGAAGTTCATGTCACCCACCAGGCTCCATCTTCCAGAGCTTCCACAACCTACAGGAGATATAAGACAAATACTGGGCAATGGCCTATGGGGACTGCAGCCTGTATGTCTGTTTTTATCCTAGGGCAGAAAAGAAGAGAAGCAAAATGAGGGAATTGAAGGAGAGTCCTTCACAGCAACTGGGAACCCCACATTAAAAGGAAAGTTGTATGCATTTCCCAAATAGGCTCCCAGATGCCCCAAACTAGCAGCCTCTAGATGTTTCCATAGGAGACTGGGATGCACCTTCCCTGGGGTGCTTCAAGTTGTGGCCCTGAGGTGTGGCACAGACACACAGGAATATGCAAGTGGAAGTCAATGTTCAGTCTAGAAATTCCTCAAGGTGGGAAAATAACTTGGAGGAACTGTGGCAGAAATTCCTGGGATGAGGAAAGTGATCCTCAACCACTTGAGTTTATTCCATGCTTGGAGGATGGAAAATAAGGCCCAGCCTTTCCATGGCTCGACTTGAGGGAGTGTGAACTTTAGTGGAGGGGCTGAAGCCATGGGCTCCTTTCCTCACCACCAGCCTGAGACCTTGGAGGGCCCCCAGTGCAGATGCCAGGTAAGACTGCATTGGAGGGGGTGGAAGAAATGAAAAAGTACCCATATGCCCTATATGTAGGAAACACTCAAGGTAGGTGAGATCATGAAAAATCAGAATAATGCCCAGCAGCCTCCTTCTGTGGGCATGTGGCCTTTCAGCGAGGGATTTCTCTGAG
This sequence comes from Petromus typicus, assembly GCA_004026965.1. Classification (NCBI taxonomy): domain Eukaryota; kingdom Metazoa; phylum Chordata; class Mammalia; order Rodentia; family Petromuridae; genus Petromus; species Petromus typicus. Next base: position 21,461 of record PVIR01009970.1, read on the forward strand.
CCCTCCAAGCCTGTACTGACTCTCTGAAAGAGCTGGGCCTAGAGAAGGGGGAGGAGAGATTTGCTCCCGAGCCAGATCTTGCCCCCCACCCTCTTTCTAAGCAGCCAGAGTCACAGCTCTAGGTTTAAATTGGATATGCAATTAAGGATTTAAATTAAGCCACACTAAGTTTTAATTACCAAATGTGACCAGGAAGTTATGGAATACACCCAAGATTTTGTTAAGGGAAGAGAAAACAGCGGATTCTACATAGCACAACTGAACACAGTGATTTTTTTTTTAAGTACATAAGAGCGTTTTCATTTTTCTTTGGATTTCAATTGCGATTCCTCCAAGACTCCATTGTCCTAGAAACTTTTACTTACAGCAAATTCTGCACTGTTGTGTTCAGATAATTCAAGAATGTCAATTTCCTTTTTTCCTTCTTTTTGCATATTTCTGGGGTTGTATAATATCCCTTCCTTCATTGATCACTGCACATTAAATCTTTCACCAGAAGTTCAAAGTCAAGTATCTGGTCATTTACAATATGATCTATCTGGCTTTGATGCCTCAGTCTACAGAATGAGCAGAATGAGATGAAGTGCTAACTCGTTGCATTCAATTACCTGGGTGACATCCTCAGGCACACACACGGGGAGAGGAGCACTTGGGCCAGACCCAGAGAGGAACCAGGGAGCAACTCTCATTCTGAATCTATACTTGTCTCCACCCTTGTTTGTATAGAAGCAGCCTTGGCATTATGCAGGTCTCCATGCAAAATGCTGTTGGAAAAGCCTGTTCACTGAGAGCAAGCTCCATGGGACACACTTGATCATACACACTGATCAGGAACACAGCTCTAGGTCAAGGAAATGGGTAACTCAAGAAATTAGATCTCCCCTTTATTTCCATACCATAGCTGTCATGCCAAAACTTTTATTTCATGATTGGCATAGTTAAAATAGAAAGAAAATACATTGAAAAAATGAAATACCATTTGTTTCTGTTCTTTAAGTTTTGAAACTAAATGATGAATCCTGAAGTCTTATATTTTTCCATATCAATAAAAGAAACATTTTCCAGGAGCCTTCCTGAGGCCCCTTCTTTAAATGTCTGTCTGTTTTATAAGTGACTGTCAAAGATATAGGTTATAACACAGAGGCTTTCCCTTCAGTTGATGATCATGTAACTTTCAGGAATCATTTCACAATCTTAAAATAGTTATTCTTCAATCGGCCCACAGAAGGCAATCAATAAATGCCACTCTATGTGATTGTGACATTGCCTGCCAGGTGATGCAATTTTAAAACAGAGGAGGAAGGGAGAAAGAAGGAGAAGGGTGCGTATGCAGGGCAAGAGGCCTTTTGGGTAGACTGGCTGACTTCCACCCAAACCCATTCATATCTGGAAGTCTTTATTGTTGCCTTAAGCCTGGAAATCAATGACCACCATCCCCTAGAGACCTTGAAACTTGAAACAAGCATATTTCCTTAAGCACCTTTGCAAAAGTACTTAATTTTCCATGAGAACTCGCTGTCTTGACCTGGCTCCTGGAATTCAAGGGAAGGGTGGAAAGTTTAGTCCAATACATGAATAACTTTCAGGAACTTCAAACTTCATTATTTCTGATGGCAGCAGACATCTTTTTCCATTGTAAAGAAAGAGAGAGAGAAAAAAAGATGAGGTATTCTGCACTCAAGCAGTCCTTTCAAAGCACAGAATAGGAGTGTGCTGACCTTGTCCCCAGGTGAGCACCTCGAATTCTATACCTTGTTGGCTCACAGCACCTTTGTTTGGAGTCCAGCTCCTCAGTGAGGGTCAGCTAACGAAAGAGAGAATGAAGTTCAAATTCTTTAATTACTTTTGTCAGCGATTCTCTATGGTTGGCAATAAAAGAAATACTTTTCTAGGGGATCAGGTTCTCGCACTGAAACTTTGGATGGTCCCAAGTTCTTGAAAGGCTGATTTCCTTTGCAACCCATTGTTTTAGCCTGTTTCTAAGCTGGGCTTTTGGCTACAGAGCTTTAGAGACAAAACAATGTATCATCCTAGTCATGGCTCCCAGGCACCAATGAGCACGTCCCTTTCAAACATGAGTGCACAGAGATCTGGTATCTGCGAAGGTTTTCATCGAGTGCTGTACTCTAGGAACCAATGAGAGATAAGTACATTTGTTTGGGAAGGTTGTCAATGAACATTGCAATCTGCAACAGACATTTCCTGGGATGCGTGGCGGTCAATTTCTTGCAAAGTAAGAGTACAAAAAGAGGAGGGGAGCTCAGAAATGATAAAGAAACTTGCTTAGCAGGCAGGACAGGGAGGGGAGAATCCACCTAGAAGCAGCTTTGGAATGACTGTGATCTCTCTCTCTCAATGAATGCTATTCTCTAATTTCCGTTTTGAAGACTGACCACATAACCTGATGTAGAGGCAGCAGGCTGAAAAAAACATGTCACTTCGTTGGATTCTAGTGTTCCCCCTCAGAATGAGGCATTGTAAACTCAGACAAAACCTGAGAAGGAGAAGTGATTGTGTCTCCAGTTTAAGAAGCAGCTGGAGCCTGTCTGTAAGGGGCCCCACCCGCCGCCTCCTTGGCGAGTCATGATTCCTTTCCCTCCTTGGGGAATACCCGCCTTGCTTCCTGATGAGGGACAAGGCCTTATATGGAGATGTCTCCTCTCTCTTCTCTGGGTGGAGAAATGGGGCAGAAAGAAAGTTCCAACCCCTCATGATGCTGTTTCACAAAGGTTTTGGGGGAAAGCAGTCTGACTTCCCGTTGTAATTCTATACCAGCTCACACCCATCTAAGGGAAAAGGTTTGCATTTTAAATGTTACTAAAGCTTCTCCTTCAAATGTCACTGTCCAGGAGAAAAAAGAAAGTATATATATATATATATTATACACACACACACACACACACACACACACACACACACACATTCTTTCCTAAAAATTACCTCTCTGAGTTTTGACAACAGGTGACTCCCAAAGTCATATTGGATCCATGTCTCATTTTCCCAAAGGAGAAATTCAAAAATCAAGATGGAGAGTGAGAGCAAAGACAGAACACAGGAAGTGTGTGCTTGCTTGGCCCTTTTTGTCTGGATGCTTGTTACTCTTGGATTTTGCCATGAGAGTTGGGTCTCAGCACCATACTTCAGCAGGGGCCCAAGGTCCTCATAATGAACATGTTATCTTGAGTTCCATCACCTGCCTGTCACATCTGGGAGGCTGCTCTCTCAGCCACTTGCTTTGGTGTGAACAATACTGAGATAGAAGTGATTTCTTTTCACCAGAGCAACGCGCTGTACACATAATGTGCAGAACATCCCGCAGTTGTCATGATTTGGCTCTTCACACACTGTGTGCAATGGGAGGAGAATTGTAACTCGCTGATATCTCTGAGAGCCATCCTTCTCCACACTCTGTCCCCGGGCATCTCGTTACCTCCATAGCAGTGACTTTCTGCCCAGGTTGGCATTTGTGACATTGCTCACTATGTCCCGTGGCAAATGTCGGAGTGCAAGGCTGGCCTTTGGACGGTAACAATGATCATCCAGTGCCCCATTCTGTCTCAGTCTTTGAAGTTTTCCTACTAGGTCTTTTAAATGATTTCTCTTGCTCACCCTGCTTAGGATGGCTTGGGAAAAAAAAATTGCAAATAACAACAATAAGCCTGCCTTCACTTTGCCAAAAGAAATTGCCTGGGACTTTTCAGAAGCCACATTCAATTTATGAATAAATGAAATAGATCTTCTCGACCAACCATGACAATAAACCCTGGCCTACATATTCAGGGCCTAAAAGAAGTTGAGGCAATGGGCCTAATGAGAAGCAGTCAGCGAATCTAATGAGAATCAGACAGAAGGCCTAATGAGACATTTAACATGCTCTGCCTCTCCCTCGGCTTTTGTTCAGTTTTCATGGGAATCTGTGTTTGGGAAGCTCAATTGCACTGGCTACAAGCAGATACATATGGCCTTAGTGGGACGATCCAGAAAGCAAGATGAAGACATAAAGATGCCTGGGGGTGAGGAGGGTGGCACTTGGAAAATGTACCCAAAGGCCGTGCAACTGCGGTAATTGGATCTCCCCTTTCTCCAGAATGCCACTGAGTCAGAGAGGCACGGGTGCCCGTACATTACACAGTCAGAGATTTCAGAGGCATTACATCACCTTTCGGAGGGTAAGGCAGATAAGGAAAGCATGCGGCTCTGTCTGCTTTTGTCGCTGACGGTTGCCATTCAGAAACACCTGGAATGTAGGTGTTGCCTAAAAAAGATACCTGGGATACTCTCCCGATGAAGCAGCGCTCCTGGAAACAGTGAGTGTTTTCATTTGTTGGTCTTGGATCAGGTTGGCAGCTGGAGAGATTGCGATCAAATTATAGGTTGGGCAAGGATCTTCCTGAGTTACAGTACTGTGTATCCATTACCTGTACTGGAGGGAGGAGAGTCATACACACACACACACACACACACACACACACAAGCACACGCACACAGGCACACACACCACTATTCAAAGTTTTGTCTGAGCCATGCATTTCACAGTTTGGGAAGATAGCTTGATTTTGAGAAACTAGGCAAGAATTCTGTTTTATTTAGCTTGCAAGCACATGAAATTTGCATTGGCCTTTCTTGCCTGCCTATCAAATTAACAGTCTCTTTGGATAGATATGCTCTTTGTTTTATTTGCTTACCCAAATATATGCTTTAAATGCAACCCTACCCCTCTCTCTATCCATCTGTTTATTTATTTATGACAACTCTTCTTTTGGTTGTCAAAGTCCAGCTTCTGCTCGCCCACCTGTATCTGAGTTAAATCCAAAGGTAAATGGAACAGACTCGCTCTTTGGTGGCGCCACCTAGTGGCCCCGAATGGCAACAGCGTTGTCTGCAGTAAAATGATTAAAAACTCTCAGCATATGACCGGCATTAGAAGGGGGAGGATAGTACAGAGGCAAAGCAAAGTTTATTAAGTGCCACATCACTAGATTCAGAATTTCACACATTCCAGCTCCTCTCAGCTTTACAGAAATCCTGTCTGGTTGATGAAATCATTCACTAAAAGCGCTGTTACTCATAGCTAACATTCACTGAATACCACCCATGGGCAGAACTGTGGTTGTCCTTTCGTGTACTGCTGTATCATTTGTCCTAGTGATGTTACTAGAGGCATGAGAAGTTGGTCTTTTAAGGTTAGTTGGCAGGATCTCTCATATGTCCCTGTCCGCTGAAGTTCTGTGACTTTGTACAAGTCACAGAACCTCTCTGTACCTCAATTTTCTTACATCTCACAACAGCATTTCCATCCTAATACACTGCAGTTGTTAAAAATAAAAAAAAAATAAAAGTTCAAAACATGGTAAGTATTGAATATATACCTGGGAATATTATGAATAATAGAATCTAAGCCTTTTGCCCTAATGAAGCTAAATATTGTGGGACAAGAAATGAACTATACTGATCGATGGCAGGAATTTCGTCTTCATAAATCTCAGACAGACATTTGCTTGTACCAGGCAGGCCTATATGTATTTTCCTTTCCTAACCACTGTTAGGTCCTCGAAACAGTGATTTCTTACTCTTCTCCTGTCTTCTCCCACCCCATTGTCTTCAAACTCCACTTAATGGCTTTGCTTCATTCCTGAGAAAACAAGCAACCAGTTAATGTTTTTCCATTGCCTGGCCTCTATGGGTCACCCACTTGGCTGCTGTCCTCTGCGCCTTGTCCTTTACCAAGGGATGAAGTTCTCATTTCCCCCAAAGAAGAGCTGCTCCAGGATGCCCACTTATTTTTCTAAAGGCTTAGCCTCTGCCTGTGCTAAATGATGAAATCCTCTGTCTGTCTGTCTGTCTCTCTCTCTCTTTCAGCTGCAGCCCTGTCACTTGTCTCTCAGCTTGACTTTGTGTTCCTTGCCTGTAGATGATGAGACCTGAATTACTGATGCCCTGGTATGAGGAGGTGGGGCCACTGGGGAATAATTAAATCATAAGGGTGGAACCCCCATAAATGAGATTAGTGCTTGTGTTAGTCAGTTTCCATCGCTGTGACAGAATACTGACATAAACATCTTAATATGACGAGAGCTTTATTTTTGTTTGGCGTTGTAGAAGTTCCAGGGCCCAGTGGCTGGGCCTGTTGCTATGGGCCTGCATGGAGGCAGAGAGCATGATGGTGGAGAGGGCAAGTTAGAGCTGAGACAGAGCACAGGCTGAGAGAGCCAGAGAGGAAGGGCCTGGGAGTTGAACACAAGCCCCGAGGGCAAGCCCCCGGGATCCACTCATTTACCTAGGCCCCACTGCTAGGTTTCCATCACTTCCCATCATGCCGTGGGATTTGGGCTGATCCATGGACTAAGCCCATGACCCAATCACCTCCCTAAAGCCCCAAACACATGGTCTTTGGAGGGCCTTTTATACCCAATCCAAAAGTGTCCTTGTAAAGATATCTTAGAGAGTTTCCTCACTCTCTTCCCCCCATGTGAGGACACAGAAGTCTAAAGAGACCCCAAAAGACCAGCCATGTTGGCATCCAGATGTTGAACTTCCACATTCAAACTATAATAACCTTCTGCTATGTATAAGCCACTTCACTTCACTTTTCCTCTCAGCGGAACCTGATGCATCTTGATTGGTACTTTCTTCTTTGAATCCGTGATGTCACGCTGTCTCTCTGTGTCCTCTTTGAGTTCACCTGTAGATGCCACAGTGGCTGTCTCAAAACTCTGCTCTAACTTCCTCCTCTTCTATATTAACATCTCAAGCCAGACATTTTTTTCAGAACTATCACTTGAGGGCCGGGGATTTAGCTCATTGTTTCCGGCGCCTATCTTGCAAGTGCAAGGACCCTGGTTCGATCCCCAGTAACCACATACAATACTGGGCATGGAGACTCACGCCCCAGCAGCAATCAGTACCACATACCATAGTGGCAGGTGTGGTGGCTCAAGCCTGTAATCCCAGCACTTGGGAGGCAGAGGCAGGAGGATTGCTGTGATGTGAGTTTGAGGCTGAGCTCAGGGCCAGCCTGAACTACAAAGCAAGACCCTGTCTAAAAAAACAAAAAAAACCAATCACTTGAAACATTACTATATCACTTATGTAAAAGTGAAAAAAATCAACATCCTGAGTCCTGTTCCTTCCTGAAACTCTACCTTAACCTTATCTCCAGACTGGTCTGTCACCCCCACCTGGACACAACAGGAATATTTAACTTTCCATAGTAATGATTTTCATACCATTCCCTAAACATACTTCTTTTTTGTCTTTGAATCTTTCCTCTAAGTAAATAGCATCGCTATTCACCCAGGCAAATTCTGGGAATCAAAAACCTATGTGTTATCCTCTAGTGTCTTTTCCTTTCTTAACTCTGAAATCACGTTTGACCCCTAACTATTCCTCACCATGTAGACATTTCCCAACAGCCACACTCATTGTCTCTCCCTGATCCCTGAAATGAACCTCCCAACTTAGCATCCTGATTATGTCCCATGTACCTCCATTTCGGTCTCTGTGGGGCATGACAGTCGTTATTTGAAAATATAAATCAGATCACACCATGTCTGTCTTTTAAATCTATCCAGCATCTTCTTTACACATGCCTGTAAATCCAAATTTCTCACCCTTACTTGCAAAGCACAATATAGCATCATTAAGAATAATATATCATCAGCTTTTTCTTAACTGTGGTAGTTAGCTAGTATCACTTCACCTGATTCATTTTTTTAAGTTAGGAAGGAATTTCACTTAGTTGCTTACAATCAAGCAACTGTAATTGCATAGCTTAAGAGTAAAATTCATTTAATGCCTGGATCTTTGTAGGAAAACATTTGGGGTATGGATAAATTATGGACATATCAACCAGATTGCAAACTCCTACCATCCAAGACCAATTTAAGTGCCTGTGTATGTGGAAGTATAATGAGATATGCATACATATACACACACAAAGATAGCAATGCTTAATAAGAACTTGTTGATTGCTTTGAATTTGACTTACAATTTCTCTATAAAATCTGCCTTCCCCAAAATCTCAAAAACAAAACAAAACAAAATAAAACACTTCCATCTTGTTCTGCAGAGAAAAATTGCTGGCAAAATGTAGGACTTTTCAATGAGACTACTGGACAGGAATGAGAACCCATAATACATATAGGGGCCCACTGCAACATTTTATATTACTTTTAAAATCAGGGGGAAATGCTATATACTAAGAATAAATGTATAACAATAATTTCATCTTTTATTCAGCAATTTTATGTCAAAGCATCCATTAAATGTCATTTTTAGTTTTTAATGGAAGAAGGGCCCATGGAAGGCAGACACGCTAGTGAAGGCTTTGTAAAAATGACATGATTCTCCTGATTCTGTAGATTTTGCTCTGCACAGGAAAGTTGCAGGGGAGAGTCTTTGGGATACCTCGTCCCACTCACTGGGGACAGGGCTGTTACCTAACAGAGACATAGGGAGGCAGGATTGGCTGCTTTCTGTCATGGTTTTGTGTAACACTTATTTAGGGACAACTGAGTATGAGACATTATTTTTTCTCTTTGGCTTTCAAACAGTGAATCATGGAATCTAAAGTGAATCATGGACTCTGAAGCCTTTATTCAGTATGAGGTGTGTCTGAAACACCTCGCTTAGCCAGGGTGGGTATTTGTACCTGCTCCTTGGGGTGGGTGCCATCCAAGAATGAAATGAAATGTGAGAACAGAAATATTGCTCTTGTAACTCCACTGTACCAGGATGAAAAAGTCAAAAACCATGGCTCCTAAGGTGTACACTGTAATCCCAAAGGCTGACCTAACATTTAATCCACTCAGTGATGGTTACTCTTGCTTCAGAAACACAGAAAAAAAATAGTTTAAAAAGTAAACAAATCTATCAAGAATAGGAGAGTGTACTTTTGAGTCAGTGCCTCGACCTGATGTTATCCTCTCACCTGAATTCATGAAGGTGATTAATCTGCAGCCCTCTCTAGATTGAAAGTGTGTTGCTTTGGCATATCATGGTGGATACATCCCTCCTGCTGAGTTCTACCCAAGTATTCATCCATTTAAAAAATCATGTTGGGGGGGGGGACACTTCTGTACTGTATTTAAATTAATGCTTCAACTGTTATAGAAGTGTAAATATGACCCCTGTGCAGAGTGTTTATTTTACTCTTTTCAGAAAGTCTCTCTTGTAGAAAAACCCCAAGTGGAGAAATGAATTGAAGCTGTGCTCAAGAGAGATGCCTGAACTTTATTCAGTCCACTGCTAGGAGGGTCACAATGCAAAACAATTTACTATGGCCAGAAAGATGAGATCGAGTCTCGGAAAATCCAGTACAATGCTATGGTTTAGCTCCATAATGTCCCTTGAGACGCTCCTGTGTTTGAAGGTGGGGCCAAATTGAAGGTGGATCACTGGGGGTGTGGCCTCGAGGACAGTATTTTTTTTTCTTTTTTTTTTTTGAGACAGGGTCTCACTTTGTAGTTCAGACTGGCCCTGAGCTCACTTTGTATCCCAGGCCATCCTTGAACTCACAGCAACCCTCCTGCCTCTGCCTCTTGTGTGCTGGGATTACAGGTGTGAGCCACCATGCCTGGCACTGTGGTATGTGGTACTGATTGCTGGTAGGAGTGAGTCACCATGTCTGGCATTGTTATAAGTGGAGCTCAGGACCCTTCACTTCCAAGGCAGGTGCTGGAACCACTGAGCTGAATCCCCACCCTGAAAGCAGTATTTTTGTCCTAGCTCCTTTCTCTCTCTATGTCCTGGCTGCCTTGCAATAAGCAGATTTCTTCCTTGAGGGCTTTGCACCTCGATGTTTCTGTCTTATAGCCACCTCACCATGGACTAAACTTTCCAAAACTGTGAGGCAAACTAAACCTCTCCTTGAAGTTGTAGGTCTCTGGTGTTGGGCCAAAGAAAATCTGACTAATATGTGGACAGAGATTCTTTATAGAGCGATCCTTCTTGCTCCTGCATGTCCAAAACATCACTTAAAGTGAAGAGGGAAGGCTTTAGATATTATCCAAAGATCTCAATATTAAGCTGTACTTGGAACATTTAAATCAGAATCCCTGGAATTCTGCCTAGGCACAGCCTCCCTGGTGGTGCTAATATCAGCCCAGAACTCAGAATAAATATCAACTTAGTAATTAGGCACCAAGACTTTTGAAGTTTCCAAATCTGTGACAGTTTACAGGTAACTCTGTCTCTCTATTCACTTTTTTATAAAATTAACAGTGATTATATACTTGTTTCAGCACACCTAATTGTGCTAGAATTAAGTCCTCATTGAAAAACTTGCTTAAAAGTATAGAGAAACAGCTAGGGATGGTGGCAGACACCTACAAACCCAGAATGTTGATGGCCTGAGGCAGGAATGGGAAGTTAGTGCCCAGCCTGGGCAACGTAGTAGTCTTGTCTCAAAATAAAAAATATAAGGGGGGAGGGTGAAGCTCAGTGAGAAGTCCTTGAGTTCAGTCCCCAGTGCTACCAAAAACATGAAAACAAAAGCAAATCCAGAAAGGCCACTGCAAGTTCTCATGGAGTTCTGAAAGACCAGAGCTAGACTGCAGCACCACTGAGAGATCTCCTAATAGTAGCCGTCCTCACTGGACACAGATTATACCATGGTGAAGACAGAAAGTAAAACAGTGATCAACTCCAACAACACTGCTTGAGGGAAAGTTACACCAGTCATATCCATTCAGCAAAGATTCTTGAGTACGAATCAGTTCCAAGTATTGGCCCAAGCATGGTAGGTATAATACTACTCTCTAGGATGTGACAGTTTAGGGAGGACATATTATCAAATAGTTTAAAGATGACATAGGAAAATAGAATACCATAATAAATGTTTTATGGCTATTTAGCCTAAAGAAATGAATTTGGGGACCTTCTAAGAAGCACAAGCTAATCCACATCTCAAAATGTGAGTGTTAACTAAATCCAGCAAGTCAAAAATGCTGAGCAATTGGACAAATCAAGAGCCCAAGGTCAAGACTCAATAGATGTGTAAGTGGGAGGTGGTGATGGTTGGACATTAAGATATGATTGACCATTAGAGTGTTAGGCAGATGGGAGCCTGATCAATTAGTTTCATGTGGTAGATCTGTGCACTGGCTGAAGTTGGGAAATGGTAAAGAGCAGATGGAGGGGGGCAGCATAGCTATAGGAGAGGGGTCAGCAGGTCCAGGTGAGAACTGGTGGGACCCAAATCAAAGCAACGGTAATGTGGATGCAGAGGAATGGGCAGGAAGTAGAATCAATTGGCATGAGAAGAAAGGAAGGAAGAAGAGGAAAAGGTAAAGAGAGAAGAGAGAAGGAGGGGGAGGGTGGAGAACATTAAATTTAAGAAGTGTCAGATGAGGGCCGGGGATATAGCTCAGTGGTTCCAGTGCCTGTCTTGCAAGCGCAAGGACCCGGGTTCAATCCCCGGTTACCACCTAACAATACTGGGTGTGGAGAGTCACCCCAGCGGCAACCAATACCACATACCAGTGCCAGGCCTGGTGGCTCATGCCTGTAATCCCAGCACTTGGGAGGCAGAGGCAGGAGGATTGCTGTGATGTGAGTTTGAGGCTGAGCTCAGGGCCAGCCTGAACTACAAAGCAAGACCCTGTCTCAAAAAACCTTAAAAAAAAAAAAAAAAAAAGAAGTGTCAGATTATTCTTGGTGCTTGGACAATGCCTTGCTCAAGAGATAGAGAATGAAGTGGGTGGAGACAATTTAAAACATAGATCATGGGCCACATGAGGACTTGGGCACCAGATTTTTTTAAACTGCATTGAGCATTGGCAGAAAGTAGAGTAGAAAGATTTTTCTATCTCCTTCCTTTCTATTTTCTTTTTGACTTATCACACTGACAGAGAGTATTAGTATTTTCCCAATTCAATTGCTTGTGTAACCCCCCCATCACCTGATGATTGATTACAGGTGTTTATAATCTCACAAATTACTGGGAGTAGTTTAGCCTCCCCTTGTTTCTTCGCTCAGTTTACCAGAGGCCTGGAAAACCTTGGGATTGCCTTGGGAAACATAATGCACTTCAAATTAGGAGTTGAAGGGAGGTGGGACATTGAAATTAACCTCTAGTGGAAACCCCAGCCCACTTGTTATGGTCATTCTTGGCACACAAATCCTCTCTTCTATTGGATAAAATCCAGAAGCACAAAAATGGTAAAACGGCAGGACAGAAAGTTGGCATGGTCCCTGTAGCATTTCCCCCTGTCTCCACTGATCCCCCTGCCTAAGAATCATGTCTAGACTTGGCTCCAAGGAACACTCTTCCAGCCTTCAGGAGACAGAGGTGTCCAGGTCTTGCAATGTGTGCATGATTTAGAAAGAACTAACAACAGGCTCTCAACAAACCACTGCCTTCTTAAGGTCAAATCTCGCTGCTCCAACTGTGACCAGGAAACACAAATATATTCCAGATCGCTCAGCCCACAGGTGCAGAAGCTGCACATTTCATGAGCAGACTTGCGAGGTCCTTTCTTCAAGTCTCCAGATGCACAGAGAATGTTTTATGTACAGGAAGACAGAGGCTGCACAGTGACAGCTGGGCTTCGGAGGAAAAAAGTATGGACATGTACTTAACTCTACCACAAATTCCCCAAATTCAAGCCACCAACATAGGAGGGAGAAAAGGGAGCAGCCAGGGGGATTTTGTTTGTGCATTCCTTCCAAAAATTTTGAATGCCTATTATGTATCAGACATTTTCCAAGTATATTTCTCCATCTGGGACAAAATTGCTCACACTGGACGGACATCTTAGGAATCACTAGGCAATTCAAGTGGTTAGAACACCAATACACTATTTGACCCTTGATGTGTGAAACTGTCAAACAAGTGAGTTTTGTGACTTACCATTTATCTAACTAACCTAGCCCCTTTTCTTAATTGCTCTGTAGGCAAATACACTCAAAGAAGTGGATTTCACATTGAAGACGATGTTCCTGAAGGAATTTGGGTGAGAGATTTCATGAGCAGTTTTTGATCTTTCTAGTGATTACACCTTTCTCAGTTATACAAAAAATGAATATTCAAAAATTATAATGGATATTTTTATCTCTTTTTTTAATTGAAATCTTTATTGGTACATTACATATACACATCATGATTGCACTCCACAATGGGGATTTGTACCAGTATAAGACACAATTCTCATTTTTTCCCATAGCCCTACCCACCCTAAAATATCTCTTTTGCTTTAAATGTACTCATTCAATCCTTAGCTGTTCTGGAAGTCCTCTTTTCTCAGTTTCTTTATGACACAGGATCAAATATAAGGCGACGGCTGCTGCCAATGTCTTTCCATCGAAAAGAGGCCTATAAAAAACATGGCGGCATGTCCTCATCCACCTTATTCACTGGATCTGACACTCCGCAACTTCTGGCTCTTCCCCAGAGTCAAAATGATGGTGAAACATAAATGTTTCAAGAAGATTCAGGACATCAAGGCAGCCTCCATTGCTCAACTGAAGACACCCAGAGAAGAGGACTTCTAAAACTGGTTTAGAACATTCATTGTATTTTTTAATCACCTAGTTGTAGTTAGGTCCCAGTTGACTGGGTGCTACAGATTTTTATATAATTTCGAACTTGAGGAATATGCAGCTATGCTGCCTTAGAACTTATACTTCCAATTCAGTGCAGCAGTAAAATACTGTTTTACTTTTGTTTTTAGGCTCTTTCCAATATTTTCTCACTTTTTCTTGATAACATAACTGTTAGAAAACTTGGGCTAATTAGGGTAATCTGTGTTGTACAGAAGAAAATTGGAGTGTGCAGCAAGTTGGGTGACTCTTCCAATGACTTGATTGGGTGACTTCAGAGCCCTAAAACACATCAAGCTCTTCTGAGTCTGAATCTCTCGCATTTCACTTACATATCAAAGGTGCAGAAGCCCAAAGGAAATGATTGCCAATGAGAAGCAAATCACCTTTTTACCTACTTCCTCCCAGGGAGAACACTTTCTCTTCCTGGAGAAATTTCATAGATGAATCACAGATGAAGCTGTTTCTTGTACACTGAGATGTGAACACTCAGCTGTGGAGATAATCAGTGATACTTTCCTTCAGGGGAAGCGCTCCCCCAGGCACTGGCCAGGATTCCCTCCACGCTTCCTGACTTTTGAGATCAGGTCTGTTTGTAAAGGGCTCTGTGGTTGAGTTTGACAAGATGAGCAAATGTGATGGGGGCATGCTTTGGACTTCTCACAATTAAGCTCTTTTCCTCCATGTAGTGATCAAGCCTGGGCTGTACAACCCTGAACTCTTCCCCGACCATCCTGAATGAGCTTACTACTTCATGAGTAGTTGGGAAGGGTTCTTGGAAACAAAAATAAGGGTGATGAGGTTTATTTATCCTCTGAGTGTTGCTACCCAGCAATCCATAGAGTAGATCATATCACCAAGAGGTCGGGACTAGATAGAAACACAGACACACAGGCCTGATCCCGCAATGAGTGAGTCTGAACCTACATGTTTACAGGATTTCAATGTGATCCATCCACATGTGAAACTTTGAGAATTGACCTACACGTCCCAGAAAATTGATTTCCCTTGAAGTTGCATAAGAGTATATCTGTGCCATGCTTTCTTCTTTGTTTCTTTATCTTCCCTTGCCCTGCATTTTTTGGTGTGTCTACTTGTTCCTTCTCAACACTAAAATTTCACAGCACTTTCACTCTTGAATAGATTCCTGGAAGTCTCACAACAATTATAGAGTTGATTTCCTGCCTCTACTTTCCCAAGTAATGGATATGATGTTCAATTACAGAACAACTGGAAGAATCTGTGTTGTAATCTGTTGGATTACTGTGTCTATTCCTTCTTCTTTTCCTCCTCTCTTCTTTGAGAAAAACAAAACCCAGGTAGTACTAGGAAAAGATGCCCAGAGAGGAAAGGAGCCAGTTCATTTGACTTCCTTCCTGTTGGTAACATCTTACCCTCACCCACCGATTTGCTGGTTGCCCTTAGTCTTTCTCCGTTTCACATACATTTGAACCAAACATGTTTATCTAGTTGGCTATTTACGTGGCTGAACATATTTTTGAATAAAAAAAAACCTTTATCAAGGATGAAAGAATTCTAGAAGATGAGTAAATCTAAATTACTGTGAGTTTGGAACACATATTACTAAGTCGTGGTCTTGGAGTATAGTGAGATGAGGACTTCCACAAATGAATGTGCCTGGGAAAAAAGGCTTTGGTCTACTCCCTTACTTTCTCCAAATCTCTCTTCCCTGGGGGATGGGAGAATTTCACAGAGTATCAGTCAGTTTCACAGTTGTATAAGTACCACGTGTTAACCAATTGCACCACTGCAGCTCTTCAATTTCGCAGTTACAAGGATGACTTCCGCATGGGCCCCAGATCATCAACAAAGGATTTATTTTATTTCCATTGGCTTCTCTGTGGGGAAAATAAATACAATGTAAAGTCATGGTTCCTGTTGAAAGAAGCTTACTGTTTCTAGTAGGAATATCCAACCAGGGTGGGGAATTCACATTGGAACACTAAGAAAGAAATGCATAAAGGAACCTTGTTCCTTCCACTTATCATTGAACTGATGGTCCAATAGTATCTGTCTCCATTATTACTTCTTCAAATAAGAGTTAAACCTTAAGCAATTATCAGGCTGTCTCTTCCTTCAAAGTCATAGAATTCCTGTTCTTATGAAACCTCCAGTCAGTCCCGTCTTCCTTTTTGTAAATAGGTCACAATTTAAGGCAAGGACTCTCTCCAGGAAGGAGTGATGGTAAGTGCTCTGAAACACTCAGAAGGGAAGGAACAAAAGCAGTATCTTTTACCAGGAACATATTATTAGACTGACAATATTTACATCTCACTTCATGCTTACACTAATCTTACTGGGTCTAAAAATTGCATAATATTGAAATATCACAGGGAGAGGAAAACTCCACCTTAAAATCCATACCTTTCTTTGTTCCAAAGACACCAGTGGGGTCCCTCCTCTCATTTTCAGACTTCTCCCCAGCACTTGGAGTTGGGAATCTCATCATCCCCATTCATACTTTGCCAAGCACACTGAGTCCCTGGGATTACTCACAGCGAGGTACATCCCACTCAGAGACTGAGGGCAAATGACATCAAAAAATACATCCATGACCTTGTCCACATGCCTTCTTGTTCCTCCCAGGTTATACAGCTCTGCAGAGAAGAAACTATCTGCTTCGTACAATGTATCTATTTGCTATTTCTTATTGTCCCTGAATCATATAACTTAAGATAATGTTTTGCCCCCATCTTTGTAGAGGTTTTGGGCATTTCTGAACAAAGATAAAAATAGAAAGAGCGAATTAAGTCATTCCAAAATATAAACCCAAGGCACAAGTGGCAGCATCTGTGGAGAAGGGCTGCTGAGGGAGGGCTTCCTGAGGGAAGTGACTCTGCTCCTTTCCCCTGGCTGCAAAGACTAATTTTTAGTAGAGACAAAAAGGAAAGAAAAGCAGCTTGTGGGAAGGAATTGCACAATGGTCTGATACCGAGCATTTCTCAATATTGATGCAAAATGACGGTGCTGATAGATTTCCTATAACCATTGAGCAGATGAGTAAGAGAGTTCAATTCTGGGAATTTCTATTTTCCATCCCAGGGTTTACTCCACGAGCCGTGATGACTTCAGTGGGTGAAGGTACTTGCTAAAAATAGGCTCCTTGTGTTCGCCTTAGGATCCTAGCACACGTCAGAAGAGACTAATGACCCAACACTGTGCTATTTTCTTTTCATTTCAATTGGCCTCAAATAAACAAACCTGATAAATATTATCAGAGTCACATATGGTCGTTAAAGGATAGAGTCAGTGGCTGTGTTTGTTTTACTGTAACAGATGATGAAACCATGGTGATGAGTGAAGTGAACACGGATGGTTTTCGTATTTTCCCATCTTAACACTCAAGGCTTGTTCATTGTTTTCTCACCGGCTTGTCTGAGAAACAGGACAGCTTATTAAAACATATCCTGGAGAAGTCCATATTTGTGTGTTTTGATCAAGCTCAATGATACATGGTAGATTTGAGAGTGGTTCTTGTCATAGAATTGAACATTAAGTAAGCATTCTGTGGCTTAAAAAACAACCAATGAGAACGTTTTCCACTATGAAACAGTGCCCTTTAACAACTGAAGAACTCACTATCATTGAAAATTCAGTTGATATTTTGCTGACAACATAAAATGTATTTCTTGCTATATGAACTGCACATCAATTAGATAGTAAAGGTGTACTGTAATGATCTGCTGTCTGTGTTTGAAGATTTTAAGCTAGCAAAGGAAACTAAACACTGTAGTTATTCCCTAAAGAAATTTCCTCACATTTTCATATATTTTGTTGCTGTTTTTGTTAACTTTGTTTTTGAGACAAGGTCTCACTGTGTAGCTCAGGAGAATTCACTATGAAACCCAGGCTGGTCTTGAACTCACAGCAATCCTCCAGCCTCAGCCTCCTGAACCCTGGGATCACTAGTTTGCTCCACTACACCCAGATACATTTTCATATCTGATCCTTGTGATTTTCATATTTTTAAAGAGAGTATAAAAATGGTGGGTCTTCCTCTCTTTTATAAATTTATACAAAAATGAAAAAGTTGTTCCTGTAATACAACTGTTCCTAACAGCTCCTTTTCTTTCTTGCTAGAATCTATTCTTCTGTCAACAGAGTGATCTTTCTGAAATACAAATGGGGAGCTGGGAGCATAGCTCGGAGGTAAATGTCAGGGAAGCATTGTGAGGGCCTAGGTTTAACCCTTAGCATTGCAAATGAATGGATGAATGAATGAATAAAAAATTTTTAAAAATCTGTTCACACTTTGCCAATGAAAACTTCAATGATTCTCCACTCACGTAATCCAAATAGCACAGCATGATATCTGTGAATATTCACATTAGGTCAGTTTTAGCTCCTTTTAAAATTCTTCTTCAGAGTCTCCTTACTCCCCTCTGTGTAACTATCATCTTGAATGTCCTATGTCCCAGAATATCTAGGGATGTATTTTCCCTTTATCTTTCAAATAAAATTGTTATAATAATCAAGATTACATTAATATAGAACTTTCTCTGAGGTTCTTTTTTTCTTTTTCTTTTTCAAAATTCCCCCCAAAGTCTTACTGGTTCTCTTCCCTACTATCTTCTCCAGTCCTGCAAGTCCTGTCAGTTCCATTGCTGTTTTTATGGTTGCCTCAATATCTTTTTAATTGTGCTGAATTTAGTCTTTTATATAACTGAAACTTCAACCCCTAGCCCAGACAGATGCCCCATGGATGCCCAGTTACAGTATCCCTGAGAGTGTGTATGATAAGATGCCCTCCTGCAAAGGAACACACTCAGAACTTCAGGCCCTGCCACAAGCTGCAGTCTCAGTAAGAGTCCCAGACCAAAGCCAGGGGTCCATTTCTGCAAAAGTGTCCCAGTGGCTTTAAGTTATGATTCAAAACCATGCGTACCCCAGAGAATCAAAAGCATGGGCTTGAATAGCCACCTCCTTGCACACAAAGAAGTGGTGAACACCTCCTCTCTTCTTCCACAATGTCCCCTTGAGTCTCTGATGAGATGGAGTCATTTACAAGATCAAAGTTTGATCAGTGTGTCACCAACCAGACAGCAGGAATTGTATGTTTGGCAGCCACTTCCAGGAGGACGAGACCTGTGTTTAATTTTCTAGCAGATTTCAGGGACCTGACTTGGCAGGAGAAATAACAGCCTCAGAGGGAAGGCTGCATGAGACTGAAGAAAACAGTGTCACTCTTGATAGCAGTAATGTTTCCACCAATATTGTCCAAATCTATTCTGTGGCTATGTACTTCATACCACTCCAAAATGGGAGCCATCCGAATATGGTATAGACATGTACAACGCCACAGATGGAAAGAGCTGGAGACACTATTTTGTTAATTATTGTTCAGATGAGTAGGCAACAGATAAGAAACAAGGCCTATTTGTCTAAACTATTAGAAATACAAAAAAAATGGAGGTAAAGACTAACCACAGAGGTAGCAGTATATAGGTGGACAGGCCACCAATTCTGTTAGATAAATCTGAATTTGTCACCGGTCACCTGTAGAGTCAAATACAAATTGCTTAAGCTCTTTGAGGTTTAGTTTTTCATCCATTAAAGAAAAAGCCAGATCCTCTGTAGATTTGTTCTAGGACTCCTAAATCTGCTGATGTTTGACCGTCCTCTAATAAAGGGGGTAGTATTTGCATATAACCTATGAACAACAACCAATAAATCCTTTCAACCTTACTTATGGTACCTAATACAATGTAGAACATATAAAAATATTGGTTCTTCTGTGTGGGTTAGGGCATTACAGCAAGGAGAACAGGTCAGTACATATGCAGTCATCTTCTCCCAGCTGAATTTTTTTTAATTGAAATCTTTATTGGTACATTACATATATACATCATGATTGCATTCAACAATGAGAATTTTCATTCCCAGCTGAATTTTTATCTGCAGTTGCTGAAGTCTATGGGTAGAGTGGTGACCTCATAAAACATATTTTTGTGTTAGAGGATTGATATGAAAGTTAGAAATTTGACATATGCAACACATGAAACATGGAGCCCTTGATAACAGACACAGTATTATAATTGTAGTGGAAATAATGGTAATGTGAACTGTTTTGGGTGGGTATCTAATGACATCCAAAACTTTCTAGTGTTTGGGGAGAGACTTGAGAAAGAGGAGGGGGTAGCCTCTGTGTCACTATGCAGGCCCAAGTGGGAGAACCCCTGTCCACAGGTGAGTGGCCAGCCACTGGGGTATGTGGGAGACTGGGGTATGCAGCATTGGGGTATGCATTGGGGTATACCAGCCATTGGTATTCAGGAAATTGAATTAATTTGGACACAAAGAAGTACTACTTCCTCCCTGGCTGCCTATTCCTCGAGCCTCCTTTGGTTCCTTTACATTATTGGAGCCTCATTTCCATGTGACCATTTGTCTTGGTGGTGAATTCAACTGGAGTAAGAGATGCACCAATGGGTGGCTGTGTTGTGGGGACCAAGAATGCTCATCTCATCACAGGTTAAAGCCACTGATGAGTCCCTAGGAGCTGAGGTCTAGTGGAAGAAGTGGGTCCTTGAGGTCTGAGTCTGAGAGGTATATCTTGTCTTGCATATATAATATATGCAAGACATATATAATGCAACCAGGCTACCATGGACTAAAGCCTCTGAAACCCTAGGCCAAAATAAATCTTTCCTTCTTTTAGGATGTGTTTGTCAAGTGTTTTTTCACAGTGATGGAAAGCTGGCCAATAGATTTTGATGAGTAAGATACTCTCCTTACAGTTCTGAGAGAGGTAGACCAGCCCTTTCCAACCTGTTACTGCTTCTTCATTGCTAGGATACTTTATGCTACATCACTTCCTCAGTGATAACCACGACTCAAGTTTTCATGTCTGTGGACAGAATGTAGATGTATAAAAATGGATACCTGTGTCTAAGCCACACAGTTGATACTAATTCCCAAGATTAAACAATGATATTGACAAATCTAGGCTTCTGCCAGGCTTCTACATTTCTGCTGGGTTTGAAAGCCTAACTCTGCAGAGAGAGTAGAAGCCTAAAAAGAGCACTTTTACTCGGCAAGAGCTCAACACAAAAGCAGCGATCGTTTAGCGCAGGCTCAACTTTGTACTTGGTAGCCAGTTATTTTCCAATGTTTTTAAGTTGGAGGGAAATATATGACAGATGTGTTGGCTCTAGAAACAATAAAAACAGCTCCTTAAATCACCAAGAAGGGTGGGGGGAAAGTAATACAATACAGGATAAATCAAGAGGAGTCAGCAGGACTGTCTGTTACAGTTGAGGGTAACAAGGGGGTGATGTGCTCAGGAGCATAAACAAGCTTGGGGTGAAGAGGCCTCAGACCACGAGCATCATCCAACTTAGAAAACTGCCTTGAGCCCCACCCTAAAGGAATATGATACACAATCTGAGGAATGGAACAAGGATAAAATACTAACCAAAATTCAAGTGGGCAGCAACATGAAAGCACAGTAGTCATTGTGTGTTCAATAAAACCAACAGGGGATGTGATGAATGAGTCACTTGTCTCAAATTCCGTTAAGGCAGTGGTTCTCCATATGTAATGCACCCCAAGAGTTACCCGAGGCTCTTGTTAAAAATGCACTTCTCTGGGCCTCTCGGCTAAGAAGTGCTATTTATTGTGTTTTATATGAGGTCTGAGAATATGCATTTCAACAAATTAGATAATGTTACTCACTGCATTTCACCAGAGTGCAGCAAGGACTTTAATTTCAGCAGGTACAGTGTCAGGTTGTATTGTCCTAAAAGATATGTTTAGGACTAAAATACCTATTATTACAGCTCTATGAGTAATTAGGAGTTGAAAGTTTGGAAAGCTCTAAGTTTCTTTGTGACTTCACATCTGCTGACAAGTAGAATCCAATCATAAGAGTAATGGCCATTGTATATGGAGTCCTTATAGAAGGCCAAAATTGCTAAGTGCTTTATCTACATTCAAAGATTCCTCAAAACTACTCTCTGAGGTCAGTTTTATTATCTCGATTTTATAGATAAAGTACAACAAATAAAGAGGATAAGGATCTTGGACGTCATATGATAATAGGTAATGTTAGATATTAACCTAATTGAGCCATAGGGTCACAGACATTTGGGCAGTGTTATTCTGTGTGTGCTTACAAAGACCTTTCTGAATGACATTGACATTCAAAATGATACAGTCAGTTTCCACTGTTTGGTTGGATCTCACCCAACCACCTCAAGACCTGAGTAGGAGAAAGACTGAGAAATGGAGGACAGAGGACTTCTGCTGCTGGAATGATTGGGCTGGGACATCAGTCTTCTGTGTTTGGCCTACAGATTGCAAGGTTTTCTGGGTCCCAGGCCTTTAGACTAGTTCTGAACAGAGCCCTAGAGATGTAGCTAAATAAATATTCAAGGAAATGACTGCAACTAACAAGAATAATCAGTCATCTCAACCAGACGGTGAGATTGAATTCTACCAACAACAAAGGCACTGCTAGCATAAACTAAAGGGGCACATGAGAAAGAGCAGGAGGAAGAGTAGCTGCTACACTTTTGGATTTTCAGGATGGAACCCAGAAGTATTTGGGGATATGCATTATCAAGAAAGGCAAAAAATGACCTCAAGGATGCTTCTGACGTTATCATGAATCTCAGCACTATTCCTGAGTTCAGAGCCCAAGGGAGCAATAATCCTTTCATCCTTTCCAAAGAGCCAAATATGGGTACTGCCATCACAGGAAGTCAAGGGGATGAGACTTCCACCCTGATAGTGCACACCAGGCTACAACCTCAGCACACTGGAGAGTTTGCCAGTGAACCAGAAAGAATTATTCTAGATCTTAGATCTGATGGAATGATCCTTTCTTGGTTTTGCCTTTGCCCTGGCCAGTCATCTCTTTCTTCTTTCTGGTATTTTCCTCTTGGAATGGGAATGTCTACCTTCTGCCTGTCTTATCTTTCTTTTCTGAAGCATGTGATTTGTCTCATTTGTTAAGTTCAACGGAAAAGAGGAGCTCTTCCTCAGGGAGAATTATATCTTGAGCCCCAACCACACCTAATTTCTATGAGGCTGGATTGCAGATTTTAGAGATGATATCAAGTTAAGACTTTTGTTGAGGTAGAATGTCTGTATCTGCATGTCATGAGCACATGAGATTTGGGGGCCAGTTCAATGCTATGGACTGAATACTTTTTCCTCCGTCCCACCAATTTGCATCCTGAAGCCTTGATATTCATAGAGAGGGACTTTTGGGGCTGACTAAATTAGGTGAGGCAATTCTGGTAGAGCTCCTGACAGGACTAGTAACCTGATAGGAAGAAATACCAAAAACTGTGTCCATAATTCTTTCCGCGATGTGAGGACACAATGGAAAGGCAAACTTTCTGCCTTGTGAGAACCTAGTTTCTGAGTTGAAGCTGTTCCATCTCGGTACTTTATTATGGTGAGCAGAGCACACTATGTCACCTACATGGGGTGTTGTAGAGATGAGATTAAACCCAGAAACCTGACTTGAGTATGTTTCCCTTGATCATCTACACTACATTCTCTGTAGTCCTTCTTGTCCCAAAGATTTTCCAGCTAGAAATCTTTGTGTCTTCCCTTAAGATGAGCTTTCTTCATATTTCTCTTACACCAGCGGATAAGCAAAAGTATGACTTGACTTAAGGTTTCAGGTGCTTGGATTTATTCGTCTTTCCTATTTCTCTGAGTACTGGGAGAGCAATTTCTTCTTCCCTTCCCTCTTGGAGCTGTGTAGGCAAAGCCACAAAGGAAAGAAGCAACGGAATTGGTCATGTCACCAACACCTGTGTGGAAATGAAGTTTCACCAGATGCTGTCACACATCTGCAGGGCCCACTTAGCCGCAGGGTCTCTTGGCAGGCCTACCTGTGACACATGCCACAGGCAGCTCATCAGACCACCATGCTGCAAGTCTTCTGTAAGAGCCAGAACTCCGGGAAGAAAATGTAAATGTGCATTTAGTACCTACGTGTAGGTAAAACATTTTCAACAGCATTTCTGGTCTTTGGATTAGCACAGAGGCTGTGTCAGGCTAACTGTAAGGATCAGGATTGTGTCTTACAGAGGAGAGGGATAGAAATCATGCTTCTTTCACAAGAGTGGTGACTATCCCAAGGATATTTGCTTGTGGGTATCTTGATGCTGGGAAAGTATGGCATGTTGAGGGAAAACTGAGTCAAGAAAAACCTGCACACAGATATGAAGGTCAGTATCTGTTGGAAGCATAGGAACAGCATGGGCAATTCATGGGGTAAGTGGCCATGAACATGTGGGTCCATCACACTGACACCTACCCCAGTCAGGACATTCATCCTGCAGCTAGGCAATGTCACTTGACAGTGAGCAACACTCAGCCAACCTGATCGCCAATCCAAAACCAGATCCCAGCACTGTCCTGCTTAAGGCCTTGCAACTTGCAATCCTCCTTCTTCAGCTTCCCAGAGTACCAGGCCTTCAAGCAAGTGGCACTATATCTCTGGGCCACCTGCCCTCTTGACCTCGGCTTACCCTCACTCCGTGGGTCTCTCCTCTAAAGCCCCACTCTAAGTTTCATTCCCTCCACTGCTATGATTTTCTTTCTCAGCACCTCAGTGACAAATTCCTCAACACTCAGACATTATGAAATTACTATGTCTGCTGCCATGAGATTGCTTATCCCTCATGTAGACTGTGAGAGCCAGGATCATAGGGACTATGTCCACCATAGTGTCTTTGTAGTATCCCCTTAGTATGTACTTAGCACCATACACCCAGTACTTTATAAGTATTGGACTCTTTGGAATTATTAAATAACTGAATAAATCAATCAGTAATTCAGTAAATAAAGAAACATATTAAAAGTTCCATGCCAAGTTCTCATATTTACCTTATACAAAAGTCAGTGAAATCTTGACTATCTAATGTGCTGTGAGCTGACTTCCTTGTGATATTTTACACCAAGCCAGAGAGAAATAAATAAAATATGACCATCAGCTAGGCTCAGATCATTCTTCATTGTTAATAATGATACCAAAGACTTGATAAACTACAAAGAAAAGAGGTTTATTTCTGTTCAGGCTTCTGGCCCAAGTCAGAGAACAAATGACCAACACATGGTGGCCAACTGCTTGCTGACAAAGTCCCATAGTGGACACCACATGGCAACAACAGGAGTCTTAGTTATTAAGCTGAATTGGCATTGGTAGTCAATCCTACTCACCCTCAAGATAATCTAACTCAAATAATGATCAAACACTGGAAGGGCATAATCCATTCAACAAGATAGGTCTAGAATTACCAATGAAGGGCCCTCTTTGGTCATAGTTCATTGTATATCATGTGGGTTGTATGTCACCATGAGTTTCAGAGAGGACACAGTATTCAAAGGATAGCTTGTGTCTGTGGGATGAGTTATTGGCAAGTGGGAAGCAAGGATCTGCAATCTTGGTTCAGGCTGACTCCATGGAGGGATGCTTTTCCAATTAACCCACCAAGGGCTGGGAGTTTAAAAATCAACACAAAGGGATAGACAGAAGTATCTAGGATCATTCTAATCAGTCTACAGTTACAGACTATTCAGTGTGTACTAGAAAGAATATGAGTCTTAATGTCAAGATGGCTTTGGCTGAAGGATTAAGTGGTAGGTCCATAAGCCACAGAGACACCTTTTAGGTTGCAGAAGATATCAGCCTGAGCCAGCGCTACAGCTCCCAAACAAGACCAGGAATTTGTAGCATTTTAATAAATTTCAAGCAGATATTTACTAATCACTTTACTGAAACTTGGCTCTAATTAATTTGGAGAGATAGGCTTTTTTGTACTCTGGTTAAGAGGGAACCAAAGGAACAAGAAAAAGGAGAACAATGTTGTCCTTTTCCTACACTCTCTGACTGACTCTCATAGATGTAGTCAAGAATAATCTCTCCATAGGAAGATATGGTTTATATTTCTAGTCAGAGCTATAACTTTCTAAACTGGGGTCTGTCTTTTCTGTCACAGACCCCCAGCAAGTTGTCAGTGTAGAACATCTTGAGAAATATTGAAATCCTGGTTCCCCCATATTCCTTCTCTCATGGAATTCAGACTCTTTGGAATTATTAAGTAACCAAATGAATGAATCAATAATTCAGTAAATAAAGGAACATATTGAAAGTTGCATGCCAAGTTCTCATATTTACCTCATACAAAAGTCAGTGAAATCATGACTAGTTCTTCAGAGAAAACTAGGTAAAATTGAGCATTCAGGAGCTGCTTTATGGGTTTGCAGTTCATGTTGGACCTTAAACAATGGATCATGCAGAGACAACTAAGAGTTGAAGAAATACAAACCAGCATTAGTGTTCCTTCCAGCAGAAGGTGCTTGATCCCCCCTTTCAACCTTGTAGCCAGTACACTCTGGAAGTCAGATCAGCAGCTCCCTTTTGCAGATGGTCTGTTGCACTTGCTGTTATTATTGACATGGCAACCTGTTCCTTTTTCTCTCCTTCCCAGCAGCAGCCAGAGCATGGGCCAAATGGCCCTGGATGAGGAGACCTACTCAATCCCACTTGTCTGCAATTGGATGTGTGTTCAGGCTCCAGCTCACACTCACTCCATCCTGACAAGTGCAGGAGGTACAAACACGACCAGACAGGCTGTTTTCTGAGTGCGGTCTGCCTCCTACTCCAAGATTTATCATCAGGGAACCACAAAGTTGGGAAAGCCCTTTAGTTGAACCAAAATTGGTCACTCCCAGTTCGTTCTGTAACCTGATCATTTATTTAT
Source organism: Petromus typicus (assembly GCA_004026965.1). NCBI lineage: Eukaryota > Metazoa > Chordata > Mammalia > Rodentia > Petromuridae > Petromus > Petromus typicus. Next base: position 47,746 of record PVIR01009970.1, read on the forward strand.
AGTTTGTGTATCTCTACCAAGAAGAGGCTGCATGTGAAACCATTACTTCATTCGAAATTCTGTGAACAAAGGTCAGCCTCCCCAGAGACCCTGCTAAGATCTTTTGTGTACATTTCCTGTGAATATTGCATTAACCCTTTTGGTTCTGTGTGACCTCCAAAGAGAAGGAGGAAGTGAGAGGTTTTGCCTTCTCCATTCACAGCTGCTTCCAATGGGACTGTGAGATACAGCAGCTCCTAGTTCAAGAAGATATATTCCTCCTCTTTGTAACCACTTAGGAAGAAAGGTAAGGTTGGAGAGAGAAGAGGCAGAAAGCCTGGAAATATCAAAGCACGGATTGTAGGAAAGAACATTCTTCTTGTAAATATCAATAGCTTCTGTTTATAAGATCAAAGTCAGGAACACAGAACTCCTCAATGATAAGGAAAAGAAGGCATAGCTTGGCATCATAACACCTCTGTTCATGTTAGGATTCAGCCTTGCAAGGGTATGATTATTTCATTAGTCGGTCCATAGCCACTTATATTTTTATTCCATAGCTAAAGCAATGGAAGTCTATAGAATAATGTCTCAAGTCATGGTCCAGAATCAGGATTCAAGCCTGTCTTTGGACAGTTATACCAAAGCTCTTTCTCCAAGGTCTCCAAAGCCACATCAGGACATTATGTGCTCCATTCCCTTGGTGAGCTATCCTGACTTGACACTTAGAAGGAAGACTCCTAGCCACCATTGCTCCACAATACACAAGAAGGACATCTGATGCCGGTTTGTCCCTCCTGACTGGAGTCAGGTGGCACAGGCTAGTTTCCATGAATCTTAGTTAAGTCAAGGATATAAAAAGAATGTTCTGTACCCTTCTTTTTGTCATTGAATTCTCAGAAGATTCCCAAGTCTTATGTGAAAGTCTCAAAAATCTTTCTCTTCTTGTGTATTTTTGTAAAGAAGATCCTTCAGTGGCTCTTCATGTTCTCCCAGTTCTGGGTGCCAGAAGTCCTAGATCAAGGTTTGGCAGGATTGAACTTTGGAAAAGGTTGTTTTCCTGACTTGCAGACAGCTGACCTCTCCACATCATCATGTAATAGAGAGAGCACATTTTCATGTCTCTTCCTTTTTAGAGGGTAACAACCCTATCGGATTCCACCCTGTTCTTTGGACACATTCACTCTCACTGTGTCCTCAGACTGTCTTTCCAAATTCATTTCACTGGAGGGGTATCTTGGGGAGAAACAGACTTTTAGATCACAGTAATCACTGAGTTTTCCTGTTTGAGTAAGGCAGATGTGCTTTAATGGGAATTCTGCAGAAACTGTACCACAAGATCAGGAGAAAAAAAATTGACTCATTTTTCTCTGAAAATGGCTCTTTAATAACAATGGATGTTTTCTTCCTACATCCCTGGTATTAGGTAAAAATGAAACCATCTTTAGGAGATGTACTTTCCTCCTGGATTTATGCATTCTTAGTCAGCCAGTAGATAATTCATTTCCACTTTCCTGCATATAATGTCAGAAAATGCCTAGGTAAGATGATGTAGGGTGGATTGTTGCTGAGGATAAAGTAGTGAGGGCTCTAGAGAAAACATAAAATGCCATCAAGGGCAGTCTAGTCGAATCTTACTGGTATAAATAAAAAGTAAGGACTATTACAGCTGATGTTGTGATGGACGTCAGCATCAGATATTTTCACTGACAACTAACAGAAGGAAACCCAAAAGCAGTCAATATTCCAAAATTATAGAAAAAGGATCTGTGATGAAACTAGACTTTCCCTTGCCCCTACCCACTAGCTTCTGCCTCTTCTAGTACACACGAATCTCTGTTCTATCCTATGGCCAGCTTTGGCCCTGGAGGAAACTATTCCCCATGAGTAGTCTGCTGGTTCCATCTTGTTTTGAATAATACCAGCTACCGCCCAGAGTTCCTTTCCACAAAATTTTCTTATATGTTAAAGACAACACACCTGGAAAAGAGACCTTGAAACTTTCAACTTCAAAATTCAGATTGGCATAAGCCAAAAGCCCTCAGGGAAAGATAGTAAAAAAGTAAGAACTGCATATGTCTACATCTGTTTTCAATGAAGCTTATGTCAAATAATTTTATTATTTGACGAAAGCAACCCAAGGAATTATTTTCTGTGTTTTTTTTTTTTCAGAATGCCTTGAAATGTTGTTAAAATTTACCTACAAGCACACGCATAACACACATAACATCACACCTGTCTGGAGCGTGAGAGTACGTGAGAAAACAGAGGCCTGGCCTCAGGAGGAGAAAGCTGGCCTGCTGCAGGACAGGAGAGGCCATGCTACTGCTTATCTTAGCATTCCTGTTCCCACCAACCTAGGGACGAGTAATCTATTTTCAGCTTGACACCAATCAGGAAATGGCTCCATTAAAGTGCACTTCCTGTTAATACAAATGAGACAAATCCCCCAGAAAAGAACAGAACAGCAACCAGCCACCAGACCTGAGTACTCAGAGCAGAGAGGCCATTGCCGGGTAAGGGAAAGGAACAACGACAGCCATTGTGTAGAACACAGGTGTGAAAGCAATCCCTACAGAAGCAAGTGTGTAGAAGATAAAGCAGAGTCGATAGCACTGTGAATTTAGTCCAGTAAATAATCTCATTCCTTTAAAATTATCTTAGGAATATTTTTTCAATGACTGTCACTGGGAGATTGATCCTCTTGGGTTTCTGGACATCATGGCAAAAACTTCTTTACTGATCCATTTTCCAGGTCCATGAATGAAGCAAGCAACTGTGGGAACGATGTAATATCTCCTGGGATGAAGAGCACATTCTCTCAGTGAGCCATAGTGAGGGGGTTGCAGCGCAAGCCCACTGTGTCCACAGCAGGCATATGATCCACGGGATCTCACCAGGGCATCTGAGCTGATGCACTTGCCTATGGCCTGTTGGTTGTTGTGTAGTGAGTAATCAAGTCCTTTGTCTCTGACCCAAGAGTCTCTTGTCTTCTGTGGGTTTTCACACACAAAAAATATCCTTACGGTTAGCTGGCCAAAAGGACAAAAAGGAAATCCTGCAATATCTGTTTGTTTGGTAAAACAAAAATGAACTTCACTTTCATTTATGGAGAAATTGAATGACTTTAGTATATACAAACAGAAAGTACAATGTTATTTAGAATAATTTCAATTATATATATATATATATATATATAGAGAGAGAGAGATAGATGTAGAAATAATATATTTTGAGTAAGAAAAATTAAGTGGCAAAGATATACATATGAAAAGGCTACCTTTACATAAATGTCTAGATATTTCACAGGTATTCATGCATTCATTTTATAGGTGGTTTTCTAAAAGAAATCTGGGAGTCACTGAATATATTTTATTTCTATATTTCCTCATTTGTATGGTTTCCTTTTCCCCACTGTGAAAATTATTTACTAGTATAACAAAGTCATAATATCAATTCTAAAAGAACTTCTCCAAAGATGCCTGTGTCATTCATATTCAAATGGATGTACCTTAAAGACATTCTTGTAAGTGAAATAAACAGATCACAGATGTATAAATACCGTATCTTTTCTCTGGTATGAGAAAATGAAGTTGTAAATGAATTCTAGTACGTATAGTTGATATTGTGAAATAGAAAATATTTAAAAGAAGATGTGGGGGTAAATAACGAGGG
>PVIR01009971.1:0-51617 GCA_004026965.1 Petromus typicus
AGTAGAGGTAGTATGTACATACACCAACTTTGCACAGGAAGGTAGACACTGCACACACGTACCAATCTAAAAAATCAATCAGGGTGAATCTGTTACTGCAGCAAAGAATATGTACACTTTATCCCAACGGTACAGACTTTGTAGAAAGTTTGATATTCTGATATTATAGAGAGAAATCTTGTACCACCTATGATCAGTCAGTGTGGGGAAGGTATAACAATTAGTTCTATAAACTGGGAAATTGTCCAGACCTTCCCCCATTCTCTGTGCAACTCTTGTTATTTCAAGTCCACTCACATATTACCACATCTACCATTCTTGCTCCTAGCCAAAAATAAGTATTTACAATAAAATTCTCTATGCCACTGGTGTGTTGATTTTAAAAAGAACTAGAAAGTTAACTGAGACGTCTTTTGAGCAGTGGAAACACTGATAAACACGAAAGTCTGTCTCCTGAGGAGCTCTTTGCTTGCTTCATGACTCTCGGGTTTCATTTTCAGGAGAAATGTGGCCAGTTACTACTCCACAACCAAACAGCATGGTGTAATTCCCAAGGGACAGCTGGCTGAGTTCTCCGCTGTTAACAGTGCAGGGGGTGGGGGGGAAATAAACCTTGCTAATTGGACCGAATGGCTTTGGTGGGTGTGAGAACAGAGAGGTGCTACCTCCTCTGGTTGACAGTAAAAATATCCAGTAAGAAAAGGACTTGTGCCTGTGTTTTTTAATACATTCCCGATTTAAAACCACTGGAAACTCTACAGACTGCCAGGCAGCAAAGCGTAAGCTTCCACAGCCCTAGGAGAAAATCACGAATCTTTGACAGACAAGCTGTGTGAGACAGGCGAGTATCACAGCCGCCCTGAGCCTCAGCTCCCCACTTCCTCCTAAGCACTTGTAAGGTTTCTAGAACTGCTATTAAGGAGAAGTACTCAATGTGAGTTCAAGACCTGCCGTGTAACTGTGTGCTACATGTGGGAACACTATCATCTGTTCAGTTTCTCTAGGTTTCAAATTTTCCTAAAAGATAAAGTGCTTATCTTTTAGATAATTCTTAAAGATCACAATACCACTTCATACTTGCCAACCTAAATAAAAAAAGACAGTTAAATCAGACTTGGAGGTACCACACACCACAGTGCTGGACACGGTGGCTACACCTGTAATCCCTAACTCAGGAGGCAGAGGCAGGAGGATTGCTGTGAGTTTGAGGCTCACCTGGGCTATATAGTGAGCTAAGGACCAGCCTGAACTACAAAGTGAGACCCTGTCTCAAAAAAAAAAAAGGGAGAGGCTGGATATGTAGCTCAGTATAAAAACCCTGGGTTCAATGGTTCAATCCCCACCACTGTACCATAAAAAAATGACAACATAATAAATTCTGGTGAGGACAGAGAGTGCAGAAATCCCGATACCTTTAATTTCCCTGAAAAGTCTTGCTGCTTAATTTAATAATACCCTCTTAGAGAGCCTAAGCACTGAATAGGAAAAAGACATGCATATAGAAATTTTGAATTAATCTCGGTGTTATTTTTAGATTAAATGAGTGATATATAGAATTATGGCCTCCCCTCATATGTGCCCAAGGTGTGAAATATGATGCAGAATATGCCCAATGATATTTAATAGTAAACTAATTTACAAAAACTGGTCGTTATGTCCCCTTTTGTTCACTGCTTAAGAACTCAGAAACTTCCTCTGATTACTAGAAAATTACAATGTTTTCAATTACAATGTCTTCAATGTTTCTCCATTATTGTCCAGGTCAGACAAGTGATCTAATAATAATCGTGAAGATATAATTCTTGAAGAAATAAAAGAGCAGTGTTTTGACGAGAATTCAAGGCGAGGTGTCTCACTATAACTTTTTTTCTTGAGACAGGGTCTCGCTTTGTAGTTTAGGCTGGGCCCTAACCCACTGTGTAGCCCAGGCAAGCCTCAAACTCACAGCAATCCTCCTGCCTCTGCCTCCCAAGTGCTAGTATTACAGGTATGAGCCATCACATCCAACATTGTGGTGTGTGGTTACCGGGGATCGAACTCAGGACCTTGTGCTTGCCAGGCAGACACTGGAAGCACTCAGCTAAATCCCTGGCACTATAATAAAACTTGTAAATATTTACTACCTATTTTAATCATACCTCATACATACCTATGATAATAGTTTCTTATAAATTAGGCAATATAAGAGATCAACAATAATAATAGACTAATAAAAGAGAAAAAGGATACCCCTGTACTGTAAGTCAGGAGGTGTCCTGTTCTGTTCTCGTCTCCTGTGATGAAGTGAGCTGGCACGATGCCCATGTGATGAGACCGAGTGGAGCAGAGAGAATGGACACCGGCATCGTGATGCAGTGTCAGGCTGCACTGATCCCCCATCGGCATCCCAGACGCTGTTCTGAGTGCGGGGTGAAACCTTCTACCACTCAACTCTGTCCCATAATCTGAGTCATCCCTGTGTCCAGAATATCCCTGCTATGTACATTCCCACTGATTAGTCACTGAGGAGTCATCTTAGTTACCAGCTATCAAAGTACTGCAGCACTTGTGTTCAAGTAACACTCAGAATGGCGTGCAATTTAAAACTTACGACCTGCCAGGTGTGGTGGTACACACCTATGATCCCAGCATTCGGGAGGCTGGGGCAGCAGGGTCTTGAGGGTCTTGAATTTGGGGCTATCCTCAGCTACTGAGCCAGTTGAAGGATGGCCTGGACTCCAAAGCAAGACCCTGTCTCAATAACACGAAACAAAAAAAAATCTTATGATTCATTATCCAGAATTTTCCATTTTATATTGTTGGACCACACTCAATAAGGATAACTGAAAGCAAGACCACAGATACAGGAGTAAACACTACCATCTAAAAGTAAGGCACCATGATCTTAGGTAAGTATAAGGAAAAACCTAGATAGTATGAGAGGTACGTGGGCAGGCTGGGAGTAAAACATGTGTGAATCATCCACTCATTCATTCATTTTTTTTCCCATTCAATAACTTACCAGGAGGCTACTATGTATCCAGAGTACAGGCACAAAGTGAAAATGATAAAATCCTGCCAAAACTCAATATGGCCACAAAAGCTTACAAATTAGCATTTGAAAACTGTGCACTAAAATGTGTGTGGTATTTTCTCAAATTTACATGTTTAATTAATCCACAGGAAAAACAAAAGAGAAAGGAAAAGCAAGCTAAATTTAAATAAACTGAATGATTTAGACAACCTTCACCCTCAAGAACTTCGAAACTTTGGCCTTGGGCAAGAAATGAGTCAGACACTCATTAAACTGCCTGTCTCCCGTCATTAGCACGGCCACACCAGGGTAACATTCCCCGTTTAGAAAATGATCATATTTCCCAACATACTGGAGTGCCTCTGTGGGATACTTGTAGGGGTATACATAGAAGATTATCAAAACTTTCGAAGAGACACAAATGTCCTTCCTCTCTGTGGACATTTACCAAGAAGGGAACAGAAAGGACCATTCCAGCCTTCGTGTCCTCTTGTCCCCAAAGACATGTTCCTCTTCTGTAAAAGGAGTAATCAGCTCTCCATTTACATCTAAAGCAACTCTGAGAGGACACGGGGCCACCTTTATCTGTTGCCGTGGAATCTTTCATCACTTGATAGCAACTGCTTAGGACCCATATTCTAGTTTAAACTTTTAAATGTCACGTCTCATAACCACCCAGAACAAGTACGATAATCACTACTCCTGAGCATTTTTTTTAATCTCTGTAACTTGAGTCTTAAAAATCAACAGGTTGTCCTTTTATCTTTCAAATATCATTGACAGACTTAGAAGTCTCTAGAAATTAATTTTTGCAAGCCTGTAATGTGCTTGATATATGTATACAAAAATTAGACCTGGAAAAAAGTACTGGAGATGCCTTTTCAGATAGTATCAGCCTCAGATCAGCGCACTGTGAGAAATGGGGTGTGTCCTCTTTTGTGTTTTTCAGGAGTAGAAGGAACAAGCAAGCAAAGTAAACCTAAGATAAGCTTGTGACTAAGTCACAGGATAAGCTTATGACTCAACACTATCTACAGAATAAAGTCCAAATCCCACAAATTCATCCTCTAAGACATTTAAGATTTGGCCCTAACATATTTTCCTCAGCACCTCCCTGTACTTCCCAAAATAAATCAACGCTCTCATTGATGGCTAAACCAACATCATGCTCAGCTGCCCTTTCGTCTGAAATCCTCTCCCTATTATGGAATCTGAATATGTACATGAAGTCTGGTCTCCAAGGAAGTAGTGTTGAGATAGTAGAACTTTTAAGAGTGGGACTACTCAAAGGTACCAGGTCCTGAGGAAACTAATCCCAGATGGAATTAATACTGATCTTTGGAGTGAATTAGTTCTCTCCAGAGTGGGATGACAGAAAGCAAGGCCACTCCATGTTCTTGACCCCTTTACACATGGCTATTTCCTGCCATGTTGTGGCACAGCGCTGGTGGCCCTCACCAGAAACTGCCCAATCTAGGACTTCCCCTTCCAAAACGATGAGCTATATAAACCTCTTTTCTTTATAAAGTACTCAGACTCAAGTATTCTGTTATAGCAATAGAAAATAAACTAATACAGTCCCCAGCCGATCAATCTCTACCTGATCAGCACCTGTCCTTATCTATCATGCCTACCTCAAATCCCCCCTCAATTATTTTCTTTATGCTCATTTCAGAAGGCTTACAAAGATGCATGAAACATCAGAAGGACAGCATAGTCAGGGGCAGCAAACCTTTTAGAGTTTTTAATTATACAAACAGCCAGCTGTGGCACGTGTGCCATGGGTTTGCCAACACTGGCCTCAGTCTTTCCTCTTGCTTCTGCTTTGCCTACCCTAATTATTGCAACAGAAAGTGACTTTTCCATATCACATTTGGTGTCTATACATTCCAGTGACACTTAGCACCAGCTCTGCTATTCCGTAGCCAAGAATGTATGCATTTTAACCTTCCAAGAAGACGGTAGGTTTTTTTTTGGACAGTAAAGGAATTTTCTGCAGTTGTTTGAGTCCTAATACTTACCTCAGAGCTTATGGGTTATTTCAAAATTGTTTATTGAAGTCTAATATTATATCTAGAATGACTAAATTTAAGAATGTTTCCCTAAAACATACTAGTTGTTCATACAAAATCCAAATATGCCTTAAACATATTAGTCATCCATATTTGATTTAGGTCCAGTTGGCTGATATTGGCTATTCAGCTATTCACTCCACAGGTGAAATGACCATCTGACTAAACAGCAACTATTTTCAAATAGGGAATGCAAAAAAGGGATAGTTTCTTGCAAATTGGGAGGGTTGGGGGAGGAGGTAATAAAAAATTTCCAGAGGGGGGCCGGGGAGTTAGCTCAGTGGTTCCGGCGCCTGTCTTGCAAGCGCAAGGGCCCGGGTTCGATTCCCCGGTAACCACATAACAATACTGGGTGTGGAGACCCACACCCAGCAGCAACCAATACCACATACCACAGTGCCGGGTGTGGTGGCTCACGCCTGTCATCCCAGCACTCGGGAGGCAGAGGCAGGAGGATTGTGATGTGAGTTTGAGGCTGAGCTGAGGGCCAGCCTGAACCACAAAGCGAGACCCTGTCTCAAAAAACCTAAAAAAAATTTCCAGAGGGTACAGCATTAGCAACTACCCGATAAATGGGACTAATTTTAAAAACAACAAAACATGAAATGTTCATTGTGTACAGATAGTAAAGTTTTAAACTTTATTTGTTTAAGTTCATGTATCTCACATACCCTGAACTCTGTCCCAGTGAGTCCCAAAGTATGGCTCCATGACCATCAGCCTTTGCCTCACCTAGACACCTGTCAAAACATAAAATCTTAAACTTGGGATTTAGCTCAGTGGTTCCGGCACCCGCCATGCAAGTGCAAGGGCCCGTGTTCAATCTCCGTAACCACAAATAACAATGTCGGGCATGGTGACTCACACCCACCAACAATCAGTACTACATACCACAATGCCTGGCATGGTGGCTCACACCTGTAATCCCAGCACTCAGGAGAGGCAGGAGGATTGCTATGAGTTTGAGGCTAAGTTCAGGACCAGCCTGAACTACAAAATGAGATCTTCTCTCAAAAAACACCATAAATTAAAAAAAGTAAAATCTCCCGCTACACCCCAGAAACTCTGGGTAGAGACCCAGTGTGTGTTTCTATGAAGCTCCCAAGATGATTCTTTGCATCCTCAAGCTTTGGAACACAATGCAGGACCTTTACCTTCTTGAAGAGCCTCGCTTTCTCAGTCTCCATGCTTTTTTCATGCTGTTCCTTCTCCCTGGAAGGTTTTCTCCTCTATTCTTTATCACTGGAACTTATGCTTCCCTCTCAGAGCTCAGCTCTCAAGGTCACCTTTACCTTGAATCTTTCCCTGACCCACTGAACAGACTTCACTGATCTCTCTTCAGCTCCCCCACAAAGCTTCACTCCTTCGTCCTATTGGTGCTCATTAGTGTCACAGACAGGGGTCCTTGTCTGTCTGGAAACTGGTGTGCAGGGAATATATCTTCCTCATGACTCGGCCTCAGCCAAGCTCTTTTGCAAGAATCTTCTAGTTAAGAAGGAAAGAGATGTTGTGAGACATCCAACGTGTCTCCACAATAAAGATTAATAAATCACTATCAAGTTCAGGAGGCACTGACTTAAGGCATCTCTAAAAAACCATTTAAAGAGTTCTACAGTTGAGTTTTGGCCACAAAACATATATAGGGTTTTATAAAATTCAAATATAGCTTTTGGAGAGAAATTATTTCCTCTGGACAGAGAAAAAAGAAAACAGACTGATTGGAAAAACACTCAAATTAAAGCAAGACTAAAGTCTCATGAAAACAGGGACCTTGTCTCTGTCTTGGCTATTTTGTGGTCCCAATTATGTCCCGATTTTCAACATTTTGTCCGATGTTGAAATCAGAAGACTTAGAGTACAATTTCTGCCACTCTCAAGTTGGCTGACTTCACGCAGGTAAGTCATTCTCAAAATCCAGGACATATGTCAATGAAAAGCAGAAAATAATTCTGTCAATAAATACCTTTCCTCCTTATCTTGTGCTTTACTCATTACTTTCACATTGACAGTGCTGTTTAATCATCAAGTCTGCTTCCAAGAGATCTCCTGGCTCACAGGGGCAGAAGACTTTGACTTCCTGTCCATTGCTGTGATCAGAGGCCAGCCGAGTTCAGACATCTCAGCTTTAACCTGCTGCGAGGCCCATTTTGATTGGCCATTAAACATTCAGAGATTTTTCAGATTATCTTTTTTTCCCACTGATGGTAATCTTGGCTTTAATGTGGCTAGTTGAGGATAAGAGGAAGAATCCAGCAAATTGTTATCACTGTTCCTTTCCAGAATTAATTCAGTTACATAGCAAGTTTTGCTATTAAAAAAAAAAAAAAAAAAAACAGGGTTTTTTGTTTTTTTTTTTTTTGAGACAGGGTCTCGCTTTTGTGGTTCAGGCTGGCCCTGAGCTCAGCCTCCAACTCACATCACAATCCTCCTGCCTCTGCCTCCCGAGTGCTGGGATTACAGGCGTGAGCCACCACGCCCGGCACTGTGGTATGTGGTACTGGTTGCCGCTGGGGTGAATCTCCACACCCAGTATTGTTATGTGGTTACCGGGGATCGAACCTGGGTCCTTGCGCTTGCAAGACAGGCGCCGGAACCACTGAGCTAACTCCCCGGCCCAAAACACAGGGTTTTTATGAGCATGTTTCACAGCTGGCACTTCCCTAACCTGCTAATACTAAAACTTCTGCAAGAAATGGGCAACTCTCAAATTCTCTGGACCAAAAGGTGTCATAGTAAAGTAAATGTGGGGAGAAAGGGTGGAAAGGAGCCTTCGCCAGGTCAGAATCCAAGTTCTCCAGTGAAACAGTGCAGAAGTCTTTGAGAATGTTTGTGCTTTTTTCACAAAAGTTATAAATATTAACTTGATAGTGAACTAAAGATTTCCATTATATGCTAATTTAATATCGTCTTTCCAACAAATCATTGATGAGTAGCATTAAAACCTTCAGCAGAGATTCATTTATCAAACCTCAAAATTCTCATTTTCATCTATAAATAGTATATAATAACTATATATTTATCATCAAAGACAAAAAGATGGGGAGAATCAATACAGTCACACAATGTGCCATTTAAGATGACAAAGTGAAATGAGACAAAGTCTTAGCTGTGCTATGGATTATTCACCATAAATGAGTCAGTTCTAAATTTGCTTTTATTTCAAAATTTAATTTGATTATGAGTGTCAGCTACAGGAACATAGGCATTCAAACTGCTGGACCAAAATTTAATTGGTCCAATTTTAGGCCATTCACTGCCACACTCTAGCTACTGACCTTACCTGCCTTCTCCTTGTGGGCTGGCTCCTCATGGGCTCCAGGGGGTACGATGTGAGCATTGTCAAGGCAGAGGTAACAGGTAGCTCTTTGTCCAAGCCACAGTTAACAGCTTTCTACACTATGCCAATGTCTTACGCTCAAGTTTAATATGAATTCTATTTTGGCAATACTGTTAAAATCTCTCAATTCCTGGTTCTCCAAAAAGTGAGCACATTCTTGTCAATTTTTATTTTTAGAAAAATGCTACTTCCTGGAAGTGGATCTTTTAACAATTTTATTTGGTTTCTTAATATAAAGTAAATCTGGTTTCCTTCAGTATTCTGATTCAGTCATACCCCAAACCCTTGGCTTTTTACGATGAAGAAGCCCTGCCACACTCACACCCTTCCCTAAGGTACACACCTACCTTAATATTAAAAAAAAAGCCAGTTTCTCATGTTTTATTTGTGATCAGCTTAGATCTTTTGAAGGAAGGAGGCATGATGTGTGGCATGAGTCATCATCAAATTATTGTTGTAGCTTTACAACTGTGAATTTCTCAAAAAAAACCCTCAATCATAAAAACTCAAAGTTTTAAAGTTTAAAGTCTTCACAGAGTTTGTCCCTTTGTTAATTTGTATGTTTGTTTCTTTAAGACAGAGTATCACTATATAGTTTAGACATACTATGTAACCCAGGTTGGCCTGGAACTCAAGATATCCTCCTGCTCCAGCCTCCTGAATGCTGAGATTAGCACGCTATGCCACTGTACCTGGTTCACAAGTGGATTTTATGAAAGCTATTTCTAACTCTCCCAGAAAGTATTTTCTGACAAAACAAATGTTTTAAAGAAGAAAAATATCACTCCTGACCATCTTCTTACTCTTTCTGTGTTCACAATATCAGTTAAAAAAAAAAAAAAAGAACTTGCTTTTTCAGAAGCCAAGTTACATGTTACACAACAACATACACAGAGACACACAGACAAAATGGCCTACAATATTTGGTAGGCTGAGGCAGGGGATCACAATGAGTTCCAGGCCAGCCTGAACTATATACCAAGATCCTTTTTCAAAACAAAAACAACAAAAAGTTAACTATTTTATAAGCAATAAATTTGTATGCCACCCAAAGCCCCCTCATTCATAGATTTTTATCTGTACCCAGAGTAAAATGTTGATTTCAAACTGAAAAGTGTAATGAGTTTTTGGCTGTCGAGATGGGTTAATACAGAGGCCAGAAGCCCCTTATCCTTCCTGTCCCATCCAGAGCCCAGGCCCTGGGAACACTCAGCCAATCAGAGGGAGGTGGAGCAGAACCAGATGAGGAAGAGCTCAGGCGGCACAAAACAGGAAGGGACACTCACCTGGAGCCTTTTTTGAGACTTCAAGGAAATAGTCAGCTACCTATAAATTATGTTCATCAGGAGAGGGGAGGATAACATTTTCTCATTGCCCACTAGACAGATCATCCCAATAGGTCAAGCGTAGTGCCTGTCTTCCAGACTTCTAAACTATTTGTCCATGACCTGATGCTATCCCTGAAGTATCTGTGCCTGTCTCCAGTTACACCAAAATGACGTCAGAACTTTCTCATCTTAATTCACAGAGAATGTGTTCAGGTATGGACCCTCCCTGGGGAATTATGACCACAGTTCAGGGGTCAGAACTCATAGATATTCCAGGAGCTTCTAGGAAAGAATCACAACACTTACAAGTGCTCGCTCACCTGATCATGCGAATCCCTAGATGCTACACAAGGTGAGCTTCCCACCCCCAGTTCCTTAAGCGTCCCACCAGTCACCACCAACCCACCGTGCACCTAACCCAGCTCCACTCTGAGAAAGCACGAGGGGGGTTAGAAACAGCGGTATTCCCGGTGTAGGGAAAGGACTACTGTACTATGTACAGTAGTACTTTTGTAGTACTTCTTAAGGAGTACTTCAAAACTGTACTTTTGAAGGAGTACTTCAAAGGAAAAAGAAATAAAGACTAAGTGGAATATTTAAAAAGCCAGTCATCACTATTGTTTTGCCTCTAAGATCAAAATGTGCCTCAGAGAACACTGGAAATTTTGCCAGCTAAAACCAGTGGTCACTTTAAGCATCTGTTAGAGTAACCCAGATAAAGATACCGGATTATTTGAGCTCTAGGGTCAAATCTCAGCTTGAACACATGTCAACTGTTAGACCTCGATGATTTTATCTCCTACGCTTCCGTTTTCTCATCTAGAAGATGGAGGGGAATGACTGTACCTACTTCATACGATGGTTTATAAAGACTATAAATGTTGCTTGTAAAATGTTTAGTACACTGCCTGATCAATAGAAAATACTCCATAAAACTAGTTAAAAGTACAGTATGACTATTTTTAGCTTGGAAAAATTATTTAACAGCATCATTTTATACAATGCCATGGAAAACTCCAGGGTTTACAATCTGGAAACTTTTAAAAGTTACAGTGTACCAGACAATAATTGCACATTTGTGTCTGTCTAATGAATTTTCACTAATGTCAGGATTTTAAAAAGATGATCTCTCATTCATCAGGCCAAACCTTTCTTTCCCTGCTGCTAACCACGTCATCCTCTTTCGGTCTGTTCCCTTAACCGTTATCTCTCTCTCTAACTCTCTCCCAAGAAGAGACATAATTGCCTATGAAAAATGAAGAAGGCGGCTCACCAGGCATGAGTGCCAACAAGAGGATGTGCCATCCATCCAACAGCTCCCTCCACGCTGAGGGCAGCTCAGTGGAAAGGCGATCTTTTGATTTGTAAAATGCCTATTTGCAACATCTGTTCCTAATAAACAAATACTCCAAAACACGCTCTGAAGTAGAGTTGGGGGTTCTGCCTTCTGTCTAGCTTTTCTAGAGCTGCATGATCACAATTCCTTCCTTGACTCTTTCTCCCTCATCTCTGTCTGGGTTATAAACACCACTATTAAATACCACTCTCTCTAGATCCATGGCTGAATATACTCTCTGCCCAAGGATTTTAGGCCACCATCTATCTTCTCGCTCTGATAAACTAAGCTTTCAATGACTTTTCCAGGTTCTTCCTCAGTTCTCCCAGCTGCAGATTCCCAGGTCACCAACTGCACACAAAGACATACACACACGTGCACACATCCATCCTCACTCTCATGCTCACACGTCCATGTCAGGATCTCTATACTCAGTTTTGAATTTGCTGGTCATTCTTTGCATTTCACCTCTTCCAGTGACAAAGACATTCTCTCATCAGCCCGCAACTGTCCCCTTTAGATTAGTCTGCGGGGTTTTCAGTCCACAGGACCTTTTGAACTGGGGTAGCCTGCTGCCAACTCAAATTAATCTTAGGGCTGATAATGCTGAATGACAAAAGCTAATGAAAGGAGTTCGGGACCAATAATGAAGAAACGTGAACAGTATCTCTGCCCATGCCACCAATCAGCTTAGTGAAGCATATTTCGGTGCTAGTCTTGGTAGCTCTAAGATCCTAACTGCCTACGCCTCATGCCAAAATTCCTTCAGTCATACAGTAGTTAACTGTATCACTGAGCGTGATAATGCAAAGGAATGTACCAGACAACGCTGTAAGGATCACAGGGTACAGTTCTTCCTTCCGAGAGCTTATCATCTAGGATGGGAAATGAGGCCCAGGGATTCAGCTTGGTGTTGCCGGCGCCTGCCTCACAAATACAAGGTTCTGAGTTCGAGCCTTGGTACAAAAAAGAATTGACAGGTAGGGCTATAGAAAAAAATGAGAATTAAGTTATGTCTTATACTGGTACAAATGCCCATTATGGAGTGCAATCATGATGTGTATATTTAATGTACCAATAAAGACAAAAAAAAAAAAAGAATTGGCGATGAGATAAGTCACATTAATAACTAAAAGAAACAGAAAAGAGATAATCTCCCAATTCAAGAGGCATATATAAAGAATATTAAAAGCCCATCACCACACTCCAAGCCTGAGCGGAAGTACTTTTCAACACATTCTTTCTCCTCTGCATCAACTCTTTTGCTAAATGCATCTCCCTTTATACCATCTTTAAAATCTGTGCTCTCCACTTCATGTGTTGCATTTATGTGTTGCATGCTAAAGCTAGGCCCTGGAGGACTGTCCCCTATTCTGTTACCCCTGTCTCCAGCACTCCCCAGAACTAATCTGTGATCTCTCATAAAACATGAGTCACAGAATCACCCCATTTGGCTGCTCTCTTGCTGCAGCTATCAGACAGCCTCCCCCCATTACAGACTCTCCACATCCAAACCCTTTCCAAAGGTATCCATATTCTACTTCCTTCTCTCCCATACAGTGGCTGAAAATGTACTTTGTATTCGGTTCTGGGTGGAACGTTTAGGTCACAGGCTTTAAGAGTTTACACAGTCTGACAAATTTCAAGCCAGAAAACTGGGATACGTGCTAAGATATGTTTCAGGATACTGTACATGAAGCAGACACCAGCTGCACAGACAACAGCAGTGAACGCTACAGAGGGAGCGCTACCCCTCGCTGCAGCATTCACGGAAGGTGTCCACAAAGGGGTCCCACTTGAGCGTGTTAAACTTCGCAGCGTGGGCAGGTCTTCACCAGAGAGGGAGGCCAACAAGCATTCCAGCCAAGGAAGGAGGGTGATTGGCCAGCACATTCGAGACCAGCACCTTGGCAGATGCGGCCAAAGTGACCAGGTACTCTTTGAAAGAAATTTACAAGATAAGCACAAGAAACAATAAGCTTTCTGTTTCAAACAGACTACAAAAGATAAGAAAGTGGAAGAGAAAGTTCAATCATCTAACCAAATGATGAGAAGAGTATGAGGAGCAAAGGATAAAAAGGTCCCTGAAATCAGAAAACCTAGTTCCCAGGCCCAGCTTTGCCAAGGAGGGACTTGGGCAGGTGCAGCGAGTCATCTGACCTCACTGGTCTCAGTTTTCTCATTTGTAAACTGAAGCAATTGAACTGGATGATCTCAAAGGTCCCTACCGTTCCACACTGGACCAACTGTGTATTATTTCCGCCATTAAAACATTTATCACGGGATGCTGGGGGAAGGGGATGGATTTGCTTTCTACATGTTTCTCTTCGCGAACCAAAAATGTTCTTTTTCCTAAATTTACTATTATTAGGTGTGCTTCCTCATCACAAATTTAACGCTTTCCTATAGAATTTCCCTGCAGAATTCAACTGGAAGTAAGGAGAGCTGATGATGAGGCGGATGGGGGGGGTGGCAGCTAAGCAAAGTCCAGGGTGCTCTTCCTGGCCTGAAATTTTGCTTATCGTTCATTCACAGGTTCGGTAAGAAATGTGTGCAGCACAACCGTAGCCTCTTACAAGTGTATCCAATATCGCAGCCCTCGGGCTGAATTATCTCCACCTAACCACAAAATGTGACACAGTAAACAAAGGGGGAAAGGTGAGAACGCGGATACTATTCTCAAGGACCTCTTTTAATAGTTCTAAAGGAAACGGGGCTGTGGGGCGTAATGTTAAAAGGTAAGGGGGAATTTTTGTAAAAAAAAATTCTTGAGAAAGTCTGTATTTGAAAATGCAGTCGGAACGCGGAAAGTTCTGGGCTCTGGAATTCTCTGAAACTTGACATTTCTTACTCAGCATCCAGAGGTTTCTGTGCTCCAGGAAGGGCAGCAAACCCAGAAAGCGCGGATGCGATTTCATTTTGGAGTGATCGACCATAAGCAGCAAGGGAACAGAGACCAGGGAGGCGAGAATTCACCGAAACAGACGGGATCGGGAAGTCTCCCGAGAGCCAGCGAAGTTTAAACACGTCGCTTCCCCGGCGTCTCGCCCAGTGCAGCGCCGGGAAGCGGCTCCCGAGCCGACTCGCGGCAGCAGCGACTGTGCTCCCACCTGGGGGCTCCCCTCGCCGCTGCGCCCGCGTCCTAGGCGACGCCGCGCCATCCTGCCCGCCCAGCTTCCTCCCCGGCCCGCCCCCGCGCCCCGCGCCCGGTACCTGCTGCGGCCGCCTGCACCCTGGACGCGGACCCACAGGCACCGGCAGCGCTAGCGGACCTGCGACTCCACTCGGTGCTGCCGCCCCTCGCCGCCGCGCATGCGCAGCCCGCGCCGGGCCGCCCGCTCCCGCTCCGCCTTCCGGGTCTTGCCGCAGCTCCGAACGCCGCGGAGTTCAGCCTGGTCCCTGCAGAGCCGCAGGTGCGGGGAGGCGTGGGAGAGAGACGGGCGGGTGCTGTGGCAACGTTATCTCGGCTGTTTGCAGTCCACCAAGTATTAAAACGACCAGAGACGCCCTCAGGATGAGTTAGCACTGGAGGGCATGTTAAAATCCGTCCGACACATGGAGGAGTATCAATTGCAGAGGTCTGGAGTGAGGGGTGAAAATTTGCATTTGTGGTATGTTCCCAGGGGTACCACACTTTGAAATTGCAGGTGAAGAGCAAAAGCATCTGTTATTGAAGCGAGCGGAAAAGAAAAAAAAAAAAAAAGGTTTCTCTCCTACCCTCATCTCATTTGAGATTACACATAATACTTCTTTCTCATTTAACCATCACACCTCCTTAAAACAAGTAACTCAACCTAGACTTAAAGGTAGGCTATTTCTTCGGTGAGTCAATGGCATGCAATGGAGCTTCCAGGGTTCTCACAAACTTCGCCTGGTGCAGAATCCATCGCTGCACTCAGTGCAAGGACAGGCTGGTCCCTGTCTTGCTGCCCTCCCACCCCCACACACACTCCTGGGCGCCCCCAGCGCGTCACACACTACCTGATGCACAACGGGCACCCTCCAATCCTGATACGCTAGCAATAGGCCTGAAGAGAAAAAAGGAGGAGTTTGACATGAAGAATTCAAAAGAATCGGATGAGAAACCATAGAAGTTGGGGGACTCAAGGGGAAAAATAAGGATTTCTTGCTACATACCACCTACAGAAACCTGCAGATCTAGTAACTTTTATCACAGCCAACATCCACAAGAGGAACTATTAGAAATTAAACATGCACCTGTCGTGGAGGTGCACGCCTGTAATCCCAGGCACTCGAAGCAAATTTTGAAGCCAGCCCAGACAATGTAGCAAGAATCTGTCTCAAAATAAAAAGGGGTGGAGATGTGGTTAGTACAAATCTCCAGTTCAATTAATAACACCCCCATGCATGTAAAATGTGCAGGAGAAATTACACTTTCACACAAAGCCCTCAGCGCGCATGTTCACAGCAGTGCCTTTTCCCCATGCCCAGGCTGAAGGAACTGCCCATCAAACAAGAGAGTGGAAGAAACAAATTGTTGTACATTTATACAAGGAAACGCCGTTCAGTGATACAAGCCTCAGGTGAACACATCTCAAAATCATTATTTTGAGCGGAAAAAGCCAGAGACAACATACATTTACTGTAATCAGATTCCATTTATATGAAATCTAACCTACAAGGACCAAAAGCAAATCGCTAATTTCCTGGAGCCAGAAGTGGAGGAGAGGATAGATGCAAAGAAAGACTAAAAATCTTCAGAGATAATAGAAGTTTTCTCTTTATTGATTGTAGTGATGATATCACTGATGTGTTCAGCTGTGCTCTTTAAATATATGTATGATATTTCTTTTGTATAAATTGCTTCACAGTAGAGTTGGAAGGAAAAATATCAAGAACATGTATCATCTGTTGCTAATGCAAGCTCATGAGGAAATGCTGGCTTAAAATGCGGTATAACATGATTTGACAGAAAGGCAAAATAAAGTCACTCTCTGTGGCTGGGGATTTAGCTCAATGGTTCCGGCACCTGCCCTGCAAGTGCAAGGGCCTGGGTTCGATTCCTGGTAACCACATGCAACAATGCCAGGCGTGGAGGCTCATGCCTACCAGCAATCAGAACTACGTACCACAGTGCGGGGTTAGGGTTAAGGTTAAGGTAATCCCAGCACTCGGGAGACAGAGAAAGGAGGATTGCTGTGAATCTGAGACTGAGTTTAGGGCCAGCCTGAATTAGAAAAGCAAGATCTTATCTCAAAAAAAAAGTCACTGTAGAAGCTAAAACCACCCATGTTAACTGCCTGAAGCAACCATCTGTATTAGCAGCCCCAAGACCTGACTTGTAACCCACTGATGACAAAACTAAAGTGTTTCCCAAAAGTATCTACCAAATCTAAAACAGTGTACATTAGAAATGTACAACCTTTATGGAATTATGAAGAAAATTGTTATCTGCTCAACTGACTATATTACCAATGAAGAATAACATGTCCCAACCATTTCCAGGAGCCATGGATTTATGGAAACTTAACTACATAAATAAAAATATATTTTTTCTGTGTCAAGGGCTTCAGTGTAGTTGACATATTAGTTCATACTAGAGTTCCTTATGAAATATTATTTGATAAAAAAGCTCCACTGACAATTCAAAAAGCAATCATTTCAAAATGATTGAACTAAAGCCTCCAGGTAGGCAGAATGCACAAGAGGAGAGGTGGTATTTGGTGAACACAAGTGTACACTGTGGTTGTAAGAATTATATGTTCTAGTTCTTCTAGGTGACTCCCAATTGTAAATATTTATCACATGAATTAAGTCCAGTCGTGTGTTCCAATTGTTGGTTAAAGAAGCAGCATTACCAACTACAACTGAAATGAATCATTTCCTGGATCTTCACAAGGACAAAAGAGATTTGGAAATGTTACGTGATAGAGTGAATAATGGAAGTGGGATTCCACTCAAATTCAACTCCAAATTTTTGTCATTAACCACAATGCTAGTCCCTGTAAAGTTGTATCTTTCAAGCTAAAGGCAAGAAATACATATTCTAGATTATAAGTGAGTCTCTGTGAATACGGCTAGTGTTGGTTTCCCAAAGCCTGAGAGTTTGTAAAATGCTTATATTCATAATGCTCAATTGCCACCCAATGATGTTGCTAATCCTAAACTCAGCTCTTACATGTAGCACCAATTTTACTTCCCTTTTCAGGGAAATGTAAACGTACTTCGAATGACACCAGAAAGTGTGATGTGAACATATTTAGTTTATGGGACTTTTCCAGAATAAAGAAAGAGGTGGAAATTTTCAGATTTAGCTCAACTCTGGTTTTTTGATAGTTATTCTCTTTCATTTTAAAAAATAATTCAGAGGATAAATAATAACCTGAGAAATAAGGTATTAAAAATACAATCTGTCTCTGTCTCTGTCTGTTTCTCCCTCTCCCTCTCCCCCCCTTCCTGTCTCTCTCCTTCATAAGATTGAATCAAACCAGCCAATTAAGCACACACCTACACCATAGCTACTGTCTAAAATTCTAGGAAATGTTTTGTAAAAGTTAAAAATATTGGCCAGGGATTTAGCTCAGTGGTTCCGGCGCCTGTCCTGCAAGAGCAAGGACCCCAGTTTCGATTCCCCAGTAACCACATACCATACTGGGCATGGAGACTCACGCCCTGCAGCAATCAGCACCACATACCACAGTGCCGGGCGTGGTGGCTCACACCTGTAATCCCAGCACTCGGAAGGCAGAGGCAGGAGGATTGCTGTGATGTGAGTTTGAGGCTGAGCTCAGCGCCAGCCTGAACTACAAAGTGCGACCCTGTCTCAAAAAAAAAAAAAAAAACAAATAAAAGATACCCTGGGAAAACAAAACAACAACAAAAAATTCCACTCAACAAGTAAGAAATGTTGAGAAAAGAATGCAGATGGATTATATCATAAAATAAAATTGGGAGCTGGGGTATGGTTCAGTGGTACAGTACAAACTTGGCATTACAAGGCCCTGGGTTTAAACCTCTGGGTCAAGTCCCTCTCCTAAAAGACATGAATACAAGCAGGGTGGAAGATAAGAAAAAAGAAAGAAAACCCTGTTCATATCATATGGAGGAGGCAGAATATGGAGGGGCATGTAAATTTGCAGATCAAAAAGTAGGGAGGGAGGCTCTAAAACATTGATTGGGGAGAGAAAGTGGGAAGAAATTTAGTCAGCTTGCTCATCAACTCTTTCTCCAACTCCTTTCTCCCCATCTGGGAGCATTTACATTTTCATTAATAAACTTCTGGGAACCAAGAAGCTGAAAACTGATCGACAGACCTGTGAGGAGATACTTGAACTTGCTGGTAAGCAGAGAAATGCATATAAATAATGTAAGTGCCCTCACCCACACCAATCAAAGCAGAACCTCTGCCCAGACACTTTCCACACAGCTTCCTACCTGCACAGTTTCAATGTGTGCTAAGGTAAAGAGCCACTACTCTGCAACAGTACTGACTCAGAGCACTCAGCGGCCAGCAGCAGCTGCTTGGAGCTTGCTTGTAAAAATGCAAATTTTCCGTTTCCTTGTGAATTAGCGTCTCTCTGGGAATGATTTGGACAAAACTGTTTGGAGGAGTCCTGCTGGCGTTATGAGCATGCTCCAGCTTGAGAACTCTGAGACCTTTCCTTTTGTGCTTCATTTGTTCCCAGAATTCACTGGGGGATATTACTGATGAAGTGTTTTGTGAGAAGTAAAAGCAATGATTCTAACGCAAATAATCATTACCATTCAAATACATTTTATATAATCTTAGAGTCTTTTTTTGAGACTATGGTGAACAACAATAATTCATTGCTCAGAAAGAACTGTTCTAGATGCATGGGAAGTGGCCCGTTGTTATTTCTTAATAGGCTCCAAATTCAGTGAGGCCCTGGCTCTATAATAAAGTTTTATTACATGTGAAATCGCCACAAAGAGGGGGCAAATGGCTTTAAGTTTTTCAAATATTATGAGTTACTCCATGAGAAATAATTGTGTGTGAAAGATCCTGGGATTGAAGCCAGGGTTTTGCACACTGAGCTACACCCACAGCCATTTTTAATTTTTAATATTGAGAAGAGTTCTCGATAAATTGCTGAATTGCCCAAACAAGGTTTGAATTCCAGATCCTTCTGCCTCAGCTGCCCAAAGTAATGGAGTTACAGGTAATTGCCACCATACCCAGCTTGAAGTCTGTTTTGTAACGGAGTCTTGTCATGCATTAGTGTCGTTTGACTATATTTGATCATCCATTTTGTCTTCTTTTTTTTTTTTTTTTTTTAGGTTTTTTGAGACAGGGTCTCGCTTTTGTGGTTCAGGCTGGCCCTGAGCTCAGCCTCAAACTCACATCACAATCCTCCTGCCTCTGCCTCCCGAGTGCTGGGATTACCGGCGTGAGCCACCACGCCCGGCACTGTGGTATGTGGTACTGGTTGCTGCTGGGTGTGGGTCTCCACACCCAGTATTGTTATGTGGTTACCGGGGAATCGAACCCAGGCCCTTGCGCTTGCAAGACAGGCGCCGGAACCACTGAGCTAACTCCCCGGCTCCCCATTTTGTCTTCTTAATTGGCAACATCAATGTCAAGGTAGTTATGTTGTCCATCGCCTGAGGGATTATTAATGAAAAACAATAGATATTGTGGATCCTTTTTAACTTTTTTTTGTTGTTGTTTTTGTTTTTAGGTTTTTTGAGACAGGGTCTCGCTTTTGTGGTTCAGGCTGGCCCCGAGCTCAGCCTCAAACTCACATCACAATCCTCCTGCCTCTGCCTCCCGAATGCTGGGATTACAGGCGTGAGCCACCACGCCCGGCACTGTGGTATGTGGTACTGGTTGCTGCTGGGTGTGAGTCTCCACACCCAGTATTGTTATGTGGTTACCGGGGAATCGAACCCAGGCCCTTGTGCTTGCAAGACAGGCGCCGGAACCACTGAGCTAACTCCCGGACCCCCTTTTTAACTTTTTGTTTGACTTTTAATGCACAACTCTACCGTTGAAGAAGCGGGATGACATAGTTATATTTGGTTTTGAAGACGCTCCAATGTCTGCTGTGTAAAACAACGCTGGACAATATCAGCATCACATATGAGCTTGTTAAAAACAAAGATTACTGTGTGTGTGTGTATATACACCAAGCAGATTTCCATTAAAGTCCGTTCAAATTAAGAAAGGAATTTGTATTTTTATCTCATTTAGGACGTATATTTCACTGTATCCTTTATTAAATTAATTCTACCATAAAATACCGACCGACATAATATTATAAATGAAAGAAAACAACGATTTAAAATTGAACTTGCTTAAGAAGACAACTTGGAGTTTGGGCATCTAGCAGCAAACCAAGTCCGTTGCGGTCTCATCTGGGCTGCAGTGCCACCTAGTGGTTATTTTGGCAATAGTTTAATCATTGATAGGGTTAATTCTACACACATCGCTCACTGGAATTTCTGAAACATTGCTGGATATCCCTTTCCTAACCTGAGTAGGGATCCAAACTTACGAAATACCAAGGACACTGGATACACCCGTACCATCTTTTCTGTTTTCTGCTTCATTTTTCCTTCGCCTCCATCACCCCAAACGATAAAAGCAGGGCTGAGAAAAAAGGAACCAATTAACAACTGAATTATGTTCTACTTTAATACATTAATAGTATAAATACATACAACTAATAAAGCACACATATTAAGGTACATATTTTTAACATAGCAACAAAGCCACTATTGAAACAAGAGCTTAGCATGGTGGTGAACACGTGTAATTCCAGCTATTTGGAGGCTGAGTCAGGAAGGTTGCAAGTTCAACGGCAACCTGGCAAAGTTAGCAAGACCTTGCGTCAAAATACAAAAGCCGGGGATGCTCCTCTGCTCTCGACAGAGTGTTTGCTTAGCATAGGCATGGTTGTAGGGAGACTGTTTGGGAGACACCAACGTGGAGAATGGACTGGGGAGAAAGCAAGCTCGATGTAAGAAAGGAAAGCTTGAAGCTGTTGAAGTGACATGGGCAAGAGGTGCTGATGGCCTGGAAGCAGAACGGTGGGGATGGGATCTGCAGCAAAATGAACAGATCTGGTATGTCGCAGCAGACCTGAGCCCTTGTCTTTTAGAGGTATAAAGACACATATTTACAGAGAAATTGATATGATTGGGGATTTTCTTTAAAGTGGTTCATCTGCAGAGAGTGAAACTCAGAGGAGTGATGATAGGTGAAACAAAAACTGACCAGAGGCTGATAATTGCTGGCAGGTGATAAACATAAGGGACTTCTTTAATTTATTTACTTGTGTATATGTTTGAAAATTCTCAAAATAAAAATTTAAAAAATAAAGTGCCAGAAAATTTTGGAGAGGGAAATTCAATAGGAGGGTAAAATCGTGAAATATAAACTTGAAGAGAGATCAGAGTAAAAGCAATGAACTTGGGAGTGATGAAAAGATGGAAAGTTAATTGTACTGCTGTGAGTGAATAAGGTCACCTAAGAATGAAAAAGAGACAGTAGGGCTGGGGTACAGCCAATGGCAGCACTAGCCGCATGTATGAGGACACAGGTTCTGTCTACCACAGCGCCAGGGGTGGGGGACAAACTAAACTACAGTCCTGAGAGATTCCCACAGTTAAGGGAATGGCAAAGGAAAGGCTTCTAACAAGATAGTTTAGTAGACAAAAAATCAAGATTTCGAGAAGGTAGTGCTCTACACTGCTATTGAGAAATCAAGAAAGGATTGATCGACACCATTTGGATTTAACTACATGAACGTCACTGGTGGCTCTGGTGAGACGCAGTCGAGTCAGGGAATGGTGAACACGACAGCGCACATAGCACAGGGAGGTTCAGGGCTGAGAGGTGGGAAAAAATAGCACCTGAATGTACAAAAGACTCTTTCAAAAAGTTTGGCAGAAGACAGAATACATAGGTCCTTGGTCAGAGGACTCTGCTAGGACTGCTGGCTGGTGAGACCTCAGTTGCTCATTACTTGATGCACTACCGAAGAGGTTTATCTCTCTAAATGACTTGCTACCTCCTTTTATTTTCTTATAACTTCCACCAAACTCAAGTAGAGGTTTGACTCCAGTTTTTAATACAAAATCTTTGGTACCTCTCCCTTATTTCCTAAAGTAGAAATGTCTCAGAATACTGTAACCTTCCTTAACATCAGCCAAACTGAGCCCCTCTTTTCTGCTGCTGGACCAGGAATTAAACCCAGAGAACATCACACTGTATGCTCATCCCTTTCCCGTTTTTATTTTGAGACAGGTGCTTTTAAATTGCCCAGGGTAGCCTCAGATTTGAACCCCTCCCTCAGCCTCCTAAAGATCTGGAATGACAAGTGTGTGGCAGCGCGCCCCGCTCAGTCCCGGATGCTCACTGCTCATACTGACACCAATAACTACAATTAACCCTTCTTCTCTTTTATCTCCCTGAGTCCCACTTGTCCTTCAGGACCCATGTCAGATATGGTGGCATTTTCTCCCTGAACCCCTTCCGGATCCACCTCCTTTCCATTGGAGTAGATACGATCTATTCCTCTTTCTTTCTCTCAGTGCCTGCTGTCTGTGTCTGTCTGCAACAATCATCATATATCTCTTGTATATTAATTTTCTAGGTGCTTCCTATATCGGTTCTCTACCCACAAATTATACATTACTTGAAACTAACTATATCTTCCTCACCTTTGTATTTGTCACAGAGGTTCCTAACACAATATCATGCCCCAAAGTGACTTTTTGTATTAAATTACGTTACCAGGGTGCTATTGTTCAAAATGTTTAGGAGGTTTAAACTGCATTTTAGAATTGCAATGCTACTTTGCTGTTGCTCTCCAATAACATTATTTTTATAATTTTTCTCATTATGGTATAAAAGTAGTGGATAACATTTGCTACTTTTTAGTTACTACACTGTGTTTCACATACGCTTTATAATTTAAATTTTAAAAAGTTTATTCATTTTTTAATATAATTTGGGATGTCCTAATCATACAGATGCAAATACAGTAGTCATAACACTCCCTCAGATGTAACAAATGTTAAATTTGTCATGGTTAACTAGGATCCTGCTAAAATTAACCCCATGGAGCTATGTTGAAATTTCATCATTTTATACCCTACTCTCCCTTTCTGTGTATGTGGTTGATATATAGCCTTCCCCCATACATACACCCTCACACGGTTATGTATGGTTGGGAATCAAACACAGGGCCTCATACATGCCCCACAAGTAAGGGATTAAGCACTCTACCTCTGAGCTACATACCCCAAAGTTCCCAGTCATATTTTGTACTTTTCTCCTTGTTTACATAACTCAAATAATTATTTAGTTTTCAGATTGTACCTAAGTGATATGACACTGTTATGAAGGCAGTCGTCGTTTGCTTTTTTCTTTCAACAAGGTTTTGAGGATTTAAAGAAGTGAAATTCTACTGCATGATTCTATATGCTCGCTGATGTAACTTCAGCCAACACACATGGAGGACAATGAGGTAAGGGTATTCAAGGTCAAAGGGGACAGCAAATGAGCAGAAGCATACAGGATTTGGTTATCATTCCACCACTTAGTTTTTTAAAATACCGTAATTATCTTCATGTGTCAGCGAACAAATGTAGACATACTACAAGGCTATACTTGATTAAATACACAATTTTGATATGTTAACAGTGTCCAGTGGTGCCCTTTCAAATAACTTGAGGGAGGTGGAAAATATCTAAGACCGAAATATATTTATGTACTTTAAAAATTAAATCATACGTTGTAGACGACCACAATTGGTGGCATCTCCATACGTCGCACTGCTGCTGATTTGATGAGATACAAATCAAATCCAAACCATTTTTAAATGTTAATGATTGTCAGCACTCTAATAGAACCTGAGTGACTTCAAGTTTGAAAAAAAAAATGCTGAAATGGAAAGGACAAGAAGGATCCCATTTTTTGGCCCGCGTGTCTCAGAATAATGAGGAATATTTAAAATGTGTGGGCTAACGTTATAAACCTAGGCTCTAGTCCCGTTCTACACTCGCCCCGTCCTCTTCTCATGTTTGTGAAGCGAATGAATCTAAGGATCGGTAGGGGACAAGCTTAGCCCAGCACCCTGCAGAGGATCAGCAGAGAAAAACCGCTCCAAACTGCCGGCTCAAAAATAGCACTACTCCCGCGCCCCGCACGCGCGCCCCGCACGCGCACCCCGCCCCACGGCTCTCGGCTTCCCCTGGGTCCTAAGCAGAGAAGAACGCAAGCCCGAAAAGCGAAAACAGCGCTTCCGGGAGGAGTTTTGGGCCCCGCGAGCCCTCGTCTGGCGTCGCGCCTTCGCACTCGAAGTAGCCGTGGAGGAGCCGGCGACTCGGCGGCGCGAAAGCAGTGTCGAGCGGCATCAGCATGGGCGACCATGGACTGGAACTGGCCTCCATGATCCCCGCTCTGCGGGAGCTGGGCAGGTAGGGCCAGGCCCAGCGGTCTCGGATCCCCGTCGTCTTCCTCAAGCGCGGCAGGCGTCTCCCTTTTTCCTCTCCGAGCGCCTTGCCTCGGCCCCCTCAGTCCGTACGGAAATGCTCAGGCCTGATTTGGGCGCTCCTCTACCAGAGTGGCAGTGAAATAGGACGCGGGGGTTTCGTTACAGACTATAAGAAGCCACTCTGAGGGGAGGCGGCGCGGCGCTGGCCAGCCCCGCTTTACATGCCGAGCGCGCGAAAGGTCGCCCCAGCCGGATGTGGTGCCTTCTGCAGCTGGGATGGAGAAATCCTTTCTGGTCCTCGTGGTACTCATTCGCGTCTCGAAAACTTCTTTCCTCAGATGAGAGAACTCAGTTTCTTCTTTATGATAACTTATGGGGAATTGGCTTACGTTGTCTATGAAGGGAAAAAAATCACAGCTTATCATCATCATCCAGGCTAATTTTTTGCTGGAAAACGGTAAAGTTGTGATTTTCCTCTTGATCGACCAGTCCGTGGTCGTTATTTTAGATCCGAGGAATCCACTACCACACTGTCCCCAAAATAAAGTGCAAGGTGTTGCTAAGAATTGAAGATAAATTAATATTATTTGTAAATGCCTATTTCTATAAATCCCAAGAGTAAAATCACGTAAACCGATTATCTGACTAAAGAGAGGCAAAGGGCATTAATGCTTGCCATCCCCCTTAACCCAGGCAGGTTTCCCTCTAACGGCACTAAAGTCAAAACAATAGGGTGTCTTTGATATCTTCACCATAAATACACAATAAGTGGTATATACTAATATCACAGTTGGATTCTCAATTTGGAACAATTGCTTCTTAATTTCTTAAACAGGAAACTGCATATAAAGTCAGTACTATTGACATTAAGTTCATAGGATATTTGCTTCCCTTTTTTTTTTGCAGCGCAGTTGTGTGGTCATTTCCACTTGTTGATCATACAAAGGAATCTAGTCTTTTTCACGTAAATAAGAGGATAAATGAAGAGATCATTCTTATCCTAACTACATCACTGTTTCACGTGAATTATTTTCACTTTGTGTGTATGTGACAAGCATATTTGTGTCAACATTTTGTAAAGTACTGTTTTTCTAAAAAGATTAGTACAAGGGGTCATGTTATTAAGTTCATGCACAGATTTTATCTTTCAGGGTCACTGAAGTTCATTAAGTTTTTCCCATCTTGATTTAATATAGAATTAGTTAATTAGTACTTTTCTCTCTTGTGTGACACTCATTAGTAAAACGAACGAGTTTCTTGGATTTATATACAGCCTCTATTAAGAGTTTATGTTACATTTCATTGTTGCAGCTATTCTGATAGCAGGAATAGAAAAGTGGCATATATAGACAGTTGTCATATAGTTTTTATTGCCATGACTTTTTCATTAAAAATACTTCAAACAAGCTTATCTGTTATCACAACACGTCCATAATATAGTTGGAGCAGGTATTGTCACTGTTTATATATTAAGAAACAGAGTGGTGGCACAGGCCCGTCACCCCAGCACCCTGGAGCCTGAGGCAAGAGGATCAAGAGTTCAGGCCCAGCCTGGCCATCATAAGAGAGTTAGCAACTCATCAAAACTCTTTCTCAAAATTAAAAATTGGAAGGGCTTGGGATGTAGCTTAGTGCGAAGGCCCTGGGTTCACACTGGGAAAAATGTTGAAGAACCAAAGTTACAGCTAACAAGCATCAGGGGTAAGTTTCAGACTAGGGCCTTTTCTTCCAAAGTATATTTTTCTTCATTGACTCTGGCAGTTAAACTTCTGAAAAAAAGTGAGACGTTCTGCTTCTGGGCTCCTTTTTGCTCGGTATCTCAGGGATTTAAATTTTATATATAGATAAAAAGTCTTTCTGGGTGATCTTTTCCTCTCTTCCTCCTTTGACTGCCATTTACAATAATAATCCAAATATGTGTCTCCAAACTGTATGTCGTATAGAGTGTTATATATTTAGGTACACACAACTGTATAGTGGTATTTTCATTGGGTGTCTGTATTGAATTAGGAGTTAATGTATCCAATGCAGATTATCTATATAGCCTACCTGCTCCAATATTTTATTTAAATTTAATTTTAAATTTTTGTGTGTGCTGGGGAATGAATGTAGGTCTTCATACATGGTAAGCGTGTGCTCTACCACTGAGCTATATCTCCTGACCTCTTCTCTTAGAAATTTTTTTTAAGTTCCTCTTATTGACTAAAGTATTAATACATTAGTAAGTGGTATTATTTAGTTATTTCTCCAACCCAGGAATTCAAGAGTCATCCTTCCTTCTTTTGTATTTGGGCTATGGCCTCCTTATTAAGAAATCCTTTCTAGTCAAAAAGCTTTAAATGCCTGTATCACCTATTTCAGACTTCTGAAAAAAAGTGAGATATCAGCAATGGTAGTGGTGATGGTATAATTACCACTATATCATCTGATAACTCCCAATTTATATTTCAAGTCCAAAGATGCATCTGTGTTATCCAGAATATTTAGGAACTCCTTTAATTTAACAACAAAACAATAAAATCAGTGAAAAAGAGACAAAGAACTTGAGCAGGCATATCTCCAGAGAAGATCTACAGTAGTTAGTGAACACACAGAAAGATGCTCAGTGTCACAAATCATCAGGAAGAATAATGCAATCAAAACCACAAGGAGCTACCATTTCCCACCAATTAGAATAGCTATTATATTTTTAAAAATATAATAAATGAGGTGGGGAAATTGGAAGTCTTGTGAGCTACTAGTGGAAATGTAAAGTGGTACAACCACTATGAAAACTGGTGTGGGAATTCCACCAAAAGAACTTAAACATAAAATTACCTTATGTTCCAGCAATCCCACTTCAGGTATATATACAAAAAAATTGAAAGCAGACTTGGCAGATATTTTTATGTTCATGTTCACAGCAGGGTTATTCATCATATTTAAAGTGAGGAAATGGCTCCAGGATTCATTTACAGAAGAATGGATAAGCAAACTGGTATACATACAATGGAATGTCCTTTAGCCTCAAAAATGAAGGAAATTCTGATATTCCACAGCATAGGTGGAAGACATTATGCTACATGAGATACCTAGCATGATCAAATTCTTGGAGACAGAATGTAGAATGGTGGTTACCAGAGGACAGGAGGAGGGAGAAATGGTAACAAGGTTGATTGGGTGTAGAAAGTAAGGCTTGGGAAGAGAAATTCTACAAGTGGTAATGGTTGCAGTATTGTATGTATATGGAAATATGCACTTAAAATTATAAAAATAGTAAGCTTTGCATAATTTATATTTTACAAAAAAAAATCCATGCTGTCAGGTCAAAGACTATGATACTCTGTGCCTTGCCTTTGTTGCTTAGAATTGCTTTTGCTATTCTAGATCTCTTCGAGTTGCAAATGAAGTTTAGGATTGTTTCTTCTAACTCTGTGAGATATGCTGTTGGAACCTTGATTGGGATTGCATTAATTATATATAACAGTTGTGAGAGTATGGGCATTTTCATAGTATTGGTTCTTCCGACTCAAGAATGAGGGTGTCTTTCCATTTTCTGATACCCTCTTTGATCTTTTTCTTTTTTTTCAGAGTGCTGTACTTTTCAAAGTAGAGGTCTTCTTTTCCCCCTCCGAAGTCTGTAATATGTATATAGACTTACTTTTTAAACAGAAGAATATTACAAATGCATTGAAACCTAACATTTGATAAATACAACTTTTTAGAGAATTTTTTACAAGTGAAATTGAGTCGCCTTAAAGATTAAAAGCTTTTTATTTGTATTTTTAGTACCACTCCAGAAGAATATAACACAGTTGTACTGAAGCCAAGACAAATTCTTTGTCAGTTTATTGACCGAATACTTACAGATGTAAATGTTGGTAAGATTTCTTATGTATACTTTATTTCTTATACTTATTTCATATATAAACTTTATGAATTAAATTGCTTTTTTCTTTGTATTGGTGTTTTTTTCCATGTAGTTTTACTTATAAAGTTGCTGTTTGTAATAATTACTGTGTTTAAGCACACTGCTATCATTATTACTTGTGATATAATATGATTTAGATTTTTAAATAATTTTTATTTTTAGTAATATAGATTTTTTTACTGCTTGCTATGAATTATTCAATATTAGATATTATATATAAAACATTTTGCCAAGTCCAATCATGTGGACCTTATTTTAGCAACATTTTGTACCAGGTAGGTAGATAGTAAATGCCACTAAAAGTTCTTTAAATAAAAGTTGCCACCTTTGTTGGTTGGAGGTAATAGATTCGGTCATTTCTTAAATCAACTTATGCCTATTATGGCATTCTAAAAGATAACTATTACCAATTTGACTACAGGTATCCTATCTCTTGAAATTACATGGAAAGGTAAATATGGAGTAACATTTGGCTTGGGGTTTAATTTTTGTTCCAGATTTGGCACAGATAGATTTTATGATTTATAATAACCATTTAGCCTTACTTTAATCAGTAAAATTATGGGTTGCTGAAAAATAACAGAGGACTGGAAATACTAGCAAAATATGTATTTTTATGGTACATGGTTTAGACCACTCACCTTTCCCTTCTGCTTAACCAATTCCTTATCTAGGAATACCTTAACATTGTCTTCCCAGATTCTTGTTTCCTCTCCTTCTGGACTAAAGCAGTTACCATCTTGTACTACTATTATTAGTTTAACTCCTTCACCAGATGAGATTTTTAAAAACCTTTTTAGCACAGTGCCAGGTTTGTAGTACACATTTGCTGAATTGCTCATGTGATAGGTGAGTGCATATTATTATTTAACATTTAAAATCAGATAAGACTGAGTATTTAGTCCCATGGACACGGTACTGCATATATTTCTGGAGGTGAGGATGTAGCTCAGTGGTGCCATGCCTGCCTGGCAAGCACAGATCCTGAGTTTGATTTTCAGAACTGCAAAAAAAAAAGCAGAATATAATTCTGATTACAAAGTCTTTTTTAAAAAAAAGATCTGCCATTTAATTTGTCACAACTCTTTAAATCTTTCACTGTTTCAGTTGCTTTAGAACTTGTAAAGAAAACTGACACTCAGCCAACCTCTGTGATGCTGCTTGATTTCATCCAGCATATCATGAAGTCTTCCCCACTTATGTTTGTAAATGTGAATGGAAGCCAGGGGCAAAATGAGGCCAAACATAGCTGTATTGGTAAGTGCTATTGTCATTCATACATTCATCTGCAATCTGTTTATGAAATCTGTTTCTGCTCTTCTAAGATATCACATATATGATTTCTTTCCTATTATCTTTTATTTTGTTCCTTAAATTATTTGTGCTTTGGGTTTTGCATACAAGAGAAACCATGCCATATTTAAGCATCTATGTCTGATTTGTTTCTCAATGTTATAATTTCAAGGTACATTCATTTATCTACAAATAATCCAAATTTCTCCTATGTAGCAAGTAGTACTCCATTGTATATAAATACCATATTTTCTTTATCCATTCATCTTGATGGATTTACAGGTCATTTCCAAAATTTAGCTATTAAGAGTTATGCTGTTGGCCAGGGATTGTGGCATATGCCTGTAATCACAGCACTCAGGGGGCTGAGGCAGGAGAATTGCTGAGAGATAAGGCTTAGCCAGGGCAATGTAATGAGTTCAAGACCAGCCTGGACTATATAGTGAGACCTTGACTCAAAATAAAAGAGCTGTACTGCTGTAAACATATATTTGCATGTATCACTGTAATGTGATGTGATTTCTATTTTTAGTTTTTGAGGAATCGCCATACTAATATCCATAGTGGTTGTACTAGTTTACATGTCCACCAACAATGGAGATGGGTTCCTTTTTCCATACCTTGCCAGCATTTGTCCTTATTTGATTCCACGATGTCTGCTTTTTTGTGTGTGTGTGCAGTAAGTTGAAAAATGTTAAGGTTGTTTTAATTTGCTTTGCTGTAATAACCAGAGGTGTTGAACATTTTTTCATGTACTTATTGGCCTGTTTATACTTCTTTGGAGAATTATGTGTTCATTTCAGTTACTTTTTTTTTTTTTTTTTTTTAATGGGGAGATTAAATTCAGGACCTTGTGCTTGCCAGGCAGGTACACCATTACTGAGCTACATCCCCAGTCCTGGTCTTTTATTTTAGAAGGTCTAATTTTTTTTTTTTGAAATATATGCACATACATATGTATATATATACATATATTTATATGTGTGTATATAAAGATAAGGGCATATGTGATTTTTTTTTTTTTCGCTCCTTGAAACAAGGTCTTGTTGTGTAGTTCAGTCTGGCCTTAATAGCTTAGTATATAGCCCTGGCTGGTTCCAAACTAGCAGTAATACTACTTCTTCAGCCTTCCAATTGCTGGATTATAGGCATACATTACTATATCTGGCCAGTTCGTTTTTTTTGAGACAGGGTCTCGCTTTGTAGTTCAGGCTGGCGCTAGCTCAGCCTCAAGCTCACAGCAATCCTCCTAAGTCTGCCTCTCGAGTGCTGCAGTTACAGGTGTGAGCCACCACAGCTGGCTCCATGGTAGTGGTACCAGTTGCTGGTGGACGTGAGTCTCCACGCCAAATATTGTTTTATGTGATTACTGAGGATGAACCAGGCCCTAGCGTTTGCAAGACAGGTGCCAGAACCACTGAGCTAAATCCCTGGTGCTGGCCAATTCTTTATATATTCTAGATGTTGATCCTTTGATTAAAATGGCTGGCAAAATTTTTTTCCCACTCTATAATTTGTTTTTCATTCTGTTGGTTGTTAACTTTGCTGTGCAGAATTTTTTTAGTACAGTGATTTCCGATGTTATTTCTTGTACAGTTGGTATTCTTTTTAAAAAGTCCTTGTGTATGCTGTGTCTTCAAAAGTTTTACCTATTTTAATATTACAACTGATTAACTGTTTTAAAATTTTTAAATTGATTTTTGGAGACAGTCTTGCTGTATAGTTCAGGCTGGCCTTGAACTCACAGAAATCGTGCCTTGGCCTCACAAGTGCAGGAAATACAGAAATATGTTGCCATGCATGGTTCTGTTTTGATATTTAGATCTTTAATCCATTTTTAAAAAATTTTAGTATACTAAAATTTTAGTATACTAAACATACTGAGAGATATGGTTCTAGATTCATTGTTTTGCATGTCAATTACCCAGCAGTGTTTGTTAATGGGGCTATCTTTAGCCCCTTTCCTGCACCATACGTTTTGGCCCCTTTGTCAAAAAATAGATGGCTTGAATGTGCCTGACGTTGTTTTGGCATCCTCTATTCATTAATTCACACATATATCTCCACTAATACTAAAACAAGATGAAATAGACTAGAAAAATATCATAGTACATTGCATATAATAAGAGTGAACTACTCTTAAAAGTCTGGGAAACTTGTATGTTATATATTTAAGTAAATATTTATATGTATTTGATGTCATGATATAAATATATTTGTTAGTTATCAGAAGGTTCAAGAAACTATACAATAGGTTCAGGAAGACAACTATGATTTATTCTTGTGCACCTGGGTTAGAGTTACCACTTACTGGGGTGTGTGTGTGTGTGTGTGTGTTTGAAGGACTAACCCAGGGCTATCCCTGTACAAGTTAAAAGTGCTACTACTGAAGTGCACCTTGAGCTCCACCACTCAATACATAGTAGTTATACTAGCTACCATTTGTTGAACATTTCTTAGACTTGAGGACTGTGCTGAGTTTTTCACATACATTATTTGAACCTTACTACAAT
Organism: Petromus typicus; assembly: GCA_004026965.1. Lineage (NCBI taxonomy): Eukaryota > Metazoa > Chordata > Mammalia > Rodentia > Petromuridae > Petromus > Petromus typicus. The sequence goes on from PVIR01009971.1 coordinate 32,227, forward strand.
CCATAATGTAGATTATTCTGGTTTTATAGATAAACTTTGAAAGGTGCAGAGAAATGCAGAGTTCAGACAGTAAGTACAGGCTAGCACCTTGCCCGTCTGACACAGTGTTGCTATTCTAAGCTAGTATAATGTTTCTATTGTATAAGAAATGTAGATTAATGAAGATTATATGTTGAGAATCAGTCATTAAGCAGTTAGCAAATTAACACTTCTGATATATTTGTTTATTTAATATCTTTTCTCTTGTTTATTTCAAAGAATTCAGTAATTGGATTATAACAAGACTTTTGCGGATAGCAGCAACTCCGTCCTGTTACATGTTACATAAGAAAATCTCTGAAGTTATCTGCTCATTATTATTTCTTTTTAAAAGCAAGAGTCCTGCTATTTTTGGGATACTTACAAAGGAATTATTATGTCTTTTTGAAGACTTGATTTACCACCACAGAAGAAATGCCATGGGTGATACTGTGGAATGGCCCGTGGTCATTACCCGATTCTTAAGCCAATTAGATATGCACATGGGATGTCTGCAACCAGCTCCTTTGCAATTGATGAACATGCAAAATTTAGAGTTTGTTGAAGTCACTTTATTAATGGTTCTTATTCGCATTATTACAGTTGTGTTTTTTAGAAGGCAAGAACTTGTACTTTGGAGGATAGGTTGCGTTCTCCTAGATTATGGTAGTCCAAAAATTAAATCCTTAGCAATTAGCCTTTTAACTGAACTCTTTGAACTTGGAGGACTACCAGCACAACCAGCCAGCATTTTCTTCAGGTCTTTTGTGGAATTATTAAAACACCTAGTAGAAATAGATGCCGACCACTTGAAATTATATGAAGAACCATTATCAAAGCTAATAAAGACACTGTTCCCCTTTGAAGTGGAAGCTTATAAAAATATCGAACCTGTCTATTTAAATATGCTGCTGGAAAAACTCTGTGTCATGTTTGAAGATGGTGTGCTTCTGCAGCTCAAGTCTGATTTGCTAAAAGCAGCGTTGTGTCATTTACTGCAGTATTTCCTTAAATTTGTGCCAGCTGAGTATGAATCTGCCTTACAAGTCAGGAAGGTCTGTGTGAGGAATATTTGTAGAGCTATTGTGGATGTTTTGGGAGTTCAGGTAAATATAGAGGTAAGTAATATTTAAGGTTCCATTTAAGTTTCTGCATATGTGATGATGGTAGTGATGAGAAAATAGAGTATGGTTAATTATGTGTTTTGAGAACATAATGATTTTCACAGTGTAGTATGGCTCCCAATTAAAGATTTTCTACTTTGATTTCAGAGGTATTTGTTCATTTAGGGTGTTAGTAAATTGCCAATGGAGTAGAATATTTTGAAGTAGAATATATGAAGAAGAATGTGTGTGTTACATTCTTAAAGGGATCTAATTATCAACTCAATTATAGAAGCTTTGGTCCCTCACATAGATTTTATCTTTGATAGATTATAATCAGTCACTTTTAGGGAGCCTATGAATACTTTAGTCATGTCAAATTATACCTTTTTTTCCTGTTTGGATTGTAGGAGACAGATAAGTAATAAAATGCACAGATGTGTATTTATTTGATTAGTTTGATTATTTAGTGTCTCTGCATCTTACTGGATTTGTAGTATGACAAAAGCAATTCCTTTGTAGCTTTTTTGTTGTAACATGTTTACAGAAAGAAAACAGGAAAGATTTGTGTTAAGCTTTTTGTGACTATAGAACCACCGTTAGTGTGTAGACTGTGAAATATTAGAGATTAACTTGGGTGTTTTGTTTGCCTTGTGAAACCCTAAAAAGTTTACCTTAGTAGAAAACATAAGTACCACGGTGCATTCCTGTTGCCTATAAATAGTACAGATATATTTTCTAAGAGTTTTTATTTCTTCTTTTAAGAGTTTTTAAAATTCTTTTTGTTTTCTTAGTACTTGTTGGGCCCACTTTATGCAGCATTGAAAATGGAAAGTATGGAAATTATTGCAGAGATCCACTGCCAAACTCAACAGGAAAACCTCAGCAGTAATAGTGACGGGCTCTCCCCGAAAAGACGTAGACTCAGCTCCTCTCTAAACTCTTCCAAAAGCACATCAAAACAGTCTGAAAAGTATGACCTCATTCAGTTTTTATTTAATTGTTTAATTAAATTTTATTCACTTTAAAAATCAACTTTAAGTACTTTGATTTAAACATACATACACAAAATGTAGTATAAAGGAGGGCTTAAAATATTTTACTAGTTTCTGTAGTTTATTCTAGTATGAAACATTTCACAGCTGAATATAGTTACTTTGAATGTTTTTACATGACTGTTTAGTTTAGCTTTTTTTTTTTTTTTAAGGTTTTTTGAGATAGGGTCTCGCTTTATAGTTCAGCCTGGCCCTGAGCTCAGCCTCCAACTCACATCACAGCAATCCTCCTGCCTCTGCCTCCCGAGTGCTGGGATTACAGATGTGAGCCACCACACCCGGCACTGTGGTATGTGGTGCTGGTTGCTGCTAGGTGTGAGTCTCCACACCCAGTATTGTATGTGGTTACCAGGGATCGAACCCAGGTCCTTGCGCTTGTAAGACAGGCGCCAGAACCACTGAGCTAAATCCCTAGCCCTAGTTTAGCTTTTTAACACACAAAAAATCTGAGACTGTGGATCCAGGTTTTCAGTTAACAAGTACGTTATTTTTATAATGTAGCCAAAGAATTGATGTATTTCAATAAGTCTGAACATTAATTGTTTTAAATCTATCCCATTATAAACAGAAGTTGATATCACACAACATTTTTTCTCTCAAATATGTTTCTGTGTTTGCCTGTTTTTTTGTGTTTGGTTTTGGTGTTAGAGATTGAACCCAGGGCTTAACACATGTTAAGTACACACTCTGCTACTGAACTGTACTCTTAGCCCCATGTTTCGTGTTTGAACTGAATTTGAATGTTAATATCTCTGTACTGTGGTTTAATTTATTGCAGAATTATAAACGTGGATATGAACAGAGAGAATATAATATGGAATGTCCTGACACAGAAAGCTGAATCTCTTCAGATTTCCCTTGAATCTAGTAGTGTAGGCAAACCTGTTATAGAGACTTTGGAAGGAATTGTTCTTGTCGTACAACTGACTGCTTTGTGCACTGTTCACTGTTCTCATCAAAACTTGGAATGGTAAAATAACTTCTTACACTTTCGGATTGGTTTCCTATAATGAATTTGGGTTTATTGTGTTAGACCTCATTATTCACTTGATCCTTTTTTTTTGATACCTGGGATCAAACTCTGGATGTTATGCTTGCCGGGCAGGCATAGCACTACTGAGCTACATCTCTGGCCCCATTTGATTCTTGTGACTGTGGAACACACACTTTTCAGGGAAATAGATGAAAAGTTTGTTTTCTGCTTACTGCCTGTTAAAGGTTGGGCACTGTGGTCGACAGTGTATGCATCCTATTTAATCTTTATTTACAGGTAAATGCTGTGGCACTCATTTTATAGATTAGAAACTGAGGCTTCGAAGGCATTTTCTTCTGAAGCTTAACCTAAACTAACTTTCCTAGGATACAAAATTAGAAGGTAGCAGAACACATTTTTGTATAATGGGAAAGTTGGTGTTTTTTTGACTCTGTGCCATTTCTCCTTTGACAATGAGAGTAAGAATTTAAAACTTGTTAGAATTTCAGTTTAGTATTCTTAGTATAAATTTTCTATTAGAAATGCCAAAATGTGATTTCTCTCTTAAAGATTTAGTTTTGTGTTAAACTGGGGATTAGCTCAAGTGGTGCCATACACCTTGGAATACAAGGGCCAGAGTTTGATCCCCAGTACCACAAAAAAAAAAAAAGTGTATGTATATATATGTATGTATGTATATATATATATATATTTAGTTTTGTTTTTAGTGCCGTGTTTTAGACTAACATTACGTGTTAATTTTTTTTAACATTCATTCTGTGTTTTCTGATTCACTCTTATCTAGCCAATACAAAATAGTAAAAGATGGCCAGGGATTTAGCTCAAGTGTACCATGTCTACCTCGTAAACACCAGGGCCCAAATTCAATCTCTAATACCACAAAACAAACAAACAGACAAAAAAACCTCATAAAATTGTAAAAGAGATTTTTTTTTTTTTTTAGGTTTTTTGGAGACAGGGTCTCGCTTTGTGGTTCAGGCTGGCCCTGAGCTCAGCCTCAAACTCACATCACAATCCTCCTGCCTCTGCCTCCCGAGTGCTGGGATTACAGGCGTGAGCCACCACGCCCGGCACTGTGGTATGTGGTACTGATTGCTGCTGGGCGTGAGTCTCCACACCCAGTATTGTATGTGGTTACCGGGGATAGAACCCGGGCCCTTGCGCTTACAAGACAAGCGCCGGAACCACTGAGCTAACTCCCCGGCCTGTAAAAGATTTTTAAAGATTAAGTATATTAACTTCAAGTAAGTCCATTAAATTTGAAATTTAAGATATCTTAAAGGAATAGAGATTAGACTGAAGTCTACTCTTGCCCTATTATGAAGAAAAAGTTTACAAACCAGTAAATAGTACCGAGGCATGTCTTCATCATTTTTAGTTCTGAAGCTATATTCAGGGATCTTGGATTTAACTTAAATTCCCAGTTCATTAAGTGACTTAAGTATGAAGAGATTAAACTCAAAATAGTAATGCCTTTAGTTGACTTGCATATTTACTTTAAATTGATTTAGCGTTATAGGTGAGGTTTTTATTGTTGCTATTTAAATGGTGCTCGGGATCAAACCCAGGGCCTTCCTTTAGTTAGGTGCTCTAAGCACTCAACTGCTGAGCCATATCCTCAGTCCTACAGGTTAGTTTTGTACTTACAGTTTCCTTAGGCTGTACTGCAATGTTGGGTTTGATTGTAATAAAATTCATATTAATTCTAATGTCTTTTTAAAAAATGTACTTCCTATAGGCATAACTTCAAGGATAGTCAACACGAATCTGAGAAATCTTCAGTAGTCATAACTTGGATGCCTTTGAATTTTTATACAAAAGTGCTTAAGAGCTGTAGGAATTTGTTAGAATCTGTTCAGAAACCTGAACTGGATGCAGTCATTGATAATGTGGTAAAGATTTATGATGCTTTGATTTATATGCAAGGTAAGTACAAATAAGCAGTAGATCAGAATAACTTTCATCATTGCAGAAATACTTTTCTTTTGCCTACAGCATAATTGCATGATTGTTTAGGATACCCAGAAGTAATTTTTTCAGTTAATTAAGCTTTTCAATAATTTTCAAGTTCCAAATTTATTTGTGTAATATTTTGATTCATTACTTGTTAGTCAGTAGAAAGTTTTGTAACTTTTTAGTTGTTGTTGTAACTTTTTAGTTTTTGACAATCTGAGGAATGCTGTTGTCCTAAAAACTACATAGATACATGTTTTTATAAGGTCCCACTTAATTTATTTGGCTTTATTGATCTCAGAACATCATTCATGGAACTGGAGATGTAGCCCCGTGGTAGAGTGTGTGTTTAGCAAATACAAGCCTCCAGGGTTAGTCCCAGCACCACAAGAAAGAAAGAGAGAAGGGGAAGAAGAATCATTCATACCCTTTATATTAAAAATCCTGTTTTTGAATGTGTATTACAATTTGATATTTAGAGTGTTTGTGTTTTTATTGAAAAAGACACAAAGTTAGATGTGATTAAGGAAAAATATAATTGATAAATGTATTCTGTAGTGAAAAGTTCATTGGAAGATCACATCCTGGAAGATTTGTGTGGAATGCTTTCACTTCCATGGATTTATTCTCATTCTGATGTTGACTCTTTAAAGTCAACTACATTTGCCACTGATCTTCTAACATTAAGCCAGAAGACTTCAGATAGCTACTGTAAGTGGTTACAAAATTGTGTTTTATATATTTGTTTTACTTTAACTTATTTCTGTGTAGAGTTTATAACAAATTTATATTTCTTTAATAATACAAAGAAGTGCTATCCTTCGCATATTGTAGTTTAGAAAGGAATTGGATATATCAGAAGTAACCAATGAAGGCCTGCCCCAAATATCCCATTTCCTTTCTGTGTAAAGTTTGAAATATATTCTTACATATCTTTATCCTCATTTTAGAAACTTATGAAATAATTGCAAAGTTCAAAAGGAAAATGGAGTGTAATACTGTGCCAACCACTCTTATACCAACTTGCTACCATAGAAGTAGCAGTGATAGAGAAATAATAGAAATCCATTGATTTTCTCAATTTGATAGCCCTCATTCTTTCCCCATAAATAATTACCATTCTAAATTTGGTATTTACAATTCTGATCAATGCTGTATTACTTTTAACAAATATGTACTTATCCTTAAATAGTACATACAGATTTCTGTTTTTTTACAGCTTGTATTTTATTGGCCAACATTATCTTTGTAGGACTTAGTTGTGTTAATGCATTTAATTCGATATTTTATTTAAACTTCTGAATAGTAGTCAGTTGTATGGATAAACAATTATTTATTCTGTTGACAGTCAAATTTTTTCCAATTGTTTAGAATCACAAATAAAATTTTTATTGTTAAAAATAGACTATCATGCTACAACCAGATCTATGGATTCAGAATATGAATTTTAACATCAGTCAATGTATGTGCCTATTAAAATTTGAGAAGCACTATTTTAAGATAACAGCCTAGAGGATTTGTACATCTTTTTTTGGGGGGGTTTGGCTTTTTTTGGGGGGGAGCTGAGACAGGGTCTCACTTTGGAGTTCAGGCTGGCCCTGCGCTCAGCCTCAAACTCACATCACAGCAATCCTGCCTCTGCCTCCCAAGCGCTGGGATTACAGGCGTGAGCCACCACGCCTGGCACTGTGGTATGTGGTACTGATTGCTGCTGGGCGTGAGTCTCCATGCCCAGTATTGTATGTGGTTACCAAGGATCAAACCCGGGTCCTTGCACTTGCAAGACAGGCGCTGGAACCACTGAGCTAAATCCCCAGCCCCAATCTGTACATCTTTATCTCTGTTCTGATGTATTATTCTCTGAAGATAAGTGTGCCTGCTTGCGTACCTGTGAGCAAAATAGCAACATTGTTATTGTTCTGTATTCTCACTAATACCTGACCCAGTATAATTTTAAATGTTTTGCTATCAGGAAAACAGAAGAAAATTTTATCGAGATAACTATTTTAAGGTTATTTACTATCTGATGAATGTGATTTTTTTAGTTACTATTTCCCTGTGACTTAGTAAGGTTGTGTTTAGACCTTTTTCAGTGTACCAGCTGCTATATTTTCTGAAAAGAAGCTCTAAATTAAGTTAGATCTTGTATGTCCTTTAAATGCTACTTGATTTCACAACACTCATTCATACAATATGTATAAATATATATGTGTAAAAATTAGCACTATTATAAATCATATTTAATGGACCTAATTTCTTCAGCACCACAGGCACAATCACGATGTGTGTTTCTTCTAACTCTGTTTCCAAGAAGAATATTTCCTGAATGGAGAACAGCAGTTTACAACTGGGCCTTGCACAGCTCGCATGAAGTAATACGGGCTAGTTGTGTTAATGGATTTTTTATCTTATTGCAGCAGGAAAATTCTTGTAACAGCGTTCCCAGGATCCTTATGTATGTATAAGGTTTTAATTTGAATATATCACTTAATTGGAAAATGATAATTCTCTGGCTGTGTATGTAAAATTATGTTTATTGCTAAATTTATAGAGCAAAAATTGCTTTTAGTTTTGGAATTAAATGTATTTTTTTCCTTAAAGCTTTGTATTTATAGTATCTTTGTCCCAGACAAATCTTACTAAAATAGAACTTTAAGGAAGCATTAGTGCTTTTTCTTTTTTTCCCCCTCCCAGAGATAAAGTCAGAGATGATTCTGACGTTGTCAAGAAAGAATTTGCTTCTATTCTTGGTCAACTTGTCTGTGCTCTTGACGGCATGTTTCATCTGACAAGTTCTTCATTAGAACCATTCTCTGAACATGAACATGTAGATCTCTTCTGTAAGACCTTAAAAGCCACTTCTCAGCACAACTGTGAATCTTCTCAATTAAAAGCTTCTATTTGTAAGCCATTTCTTTTCCTACTGAAAAAAAAGGTATCCAGTCCAGTAAAACTTGGTGAGTGACTGTGATTTACTAAATACTTTAAAAACCAATTTAAGAACCATTTATCAAATGGGGGGAGGATGGAATGGAATTAGCCTGAAGTCTTAAACAATTACAGTGAGTGAAATGATTGATAGATTGAGTGCTCAATAATGATTAGTTATAAATGGAATGACTAGTGTAGTAAGAAAATTGATTTCTGCATTTTCAAAGTAGTCTTGTGATTAGGTAGCCTGATGCGCCACACCTGATGGTTGTTTGCTATTGTTAGGCTCAGTATGCTATGACTTCTTTTTTTAGTGACACCAGATACCTACTTAATGTGTCCCATTACCTCTTTGGACCTTCAGAACTTCAAATAGTTAGATTACCTTGTCTGAGAACTTTAGAATGTATCTTTTTGGCCACTTTGCAAATAAGATAATTTGTTTGCCACGTATTACTGTAAATATCATGCTAAATTATCTTATTTGTTTTGGTAGAAAGTTACAAATTATTCTCATATTTTCAAAGCACTAGATTGTAAGTGGTTTCTAGGTCTCCATAAATCCTATAATGTTAACAGGAAGGCTAAGAAGACTAGTTATTTTATAACTTAAAGCTATTATATTTAAATCATTTATGACATTAAATATAAAGCATATTAAATATAAAACATTGCCGTATGAGGCAATTTATTTGTGACATATTACTTACTGACAAGTTCCTACCCTTTATCTTTGATGTTTCTTGTGTCATGTCAAACTAGACAAAATAAACTTTTGCCCTTTAGCTTTCATAGATAATCTACATCATCTTTGTAAGCATCTTGATTTTAAAGAAGATGAAACAGATGTAAAAGCAGTTCTTGGAACTTTATTAAATTTAATGGAAGATCCAGACAAGGATGTTAGAGTGGCTTTCAGTGGAAATATCAAGCATGTATTGGAATCCTTGGATTCTGAAGATGGATTTATAAAAGAGGTTGATAATTTTTATTTTCTAACATTTGGATTTTCATAAACCTAGCTCTAAAAACTTTTAACCAGTTAATTTCATTATTCTAGCTTTTTGTCTTAAGAATGAAGGAAGCATACACACATGCCCAAATATCAAGAAATAATGAGTTGAAGGATACCTTGATTCTTACTACAGGTGATATTGGAAGGTAGGTCTGGCAGTTCTTATGTTCTTCTTTATTTATTTTAGTCATTTTTTTAAATTGCCTATTGTAAAAAATACTGACAGCTGGGACTATAGGTCAGTGGTAAGAGGAAGTGATAGGAGATATCTGATAATATAGGGAAAAACATGTAATTCAGTGTATTTTTATTTGTAAATTTCCACTGGTTTCTGAGACATTGTACATATACATGTAATTTTGTTTAATTTTAGGGCAGCAAAAGGAGATTTGGTACCTTTTGCACTCTTACACCTATTGCATTGTTTGCTGTCCAAATCAGCATCTGTCTCTGGAGCAGCATACACAGAAATCAGAGCACTGGTGGCAGCTAAAAGTGTTAAACTACAGAATTTTTTCAGTCAGTATAAGAAACCTATCTGTCAGGTGAGTGTTGGCATTCATCTTGATTACAGCTGCTCAGGAGACTGAGGTGGGAGAATTTCTTGAGTACAAGAATTTGAGACCATCCTGAGCAAGAGAGAGAGTTCATCTCAAATTTTTAAAAGAACATGTACTTTTTATTGGCCTGCTTTAAAATTTTTTTAAATAGTGCCTTTGATTTGTTTAAGACAACTGAAATTTTGCGTTTTATATATATATATATATATATATATATATATTTTTTTTTTTTTTTTTTTTAGGTTTTTTGAGACAGGGTCTCGCTTTGTAGTTTAGGCTGGCCCTGTGCTCAGCCTCAAACTCACATCATAGCAATCCTCCTGCCTCTGCCTCCTGAGTGCTGGGATTACAGGCGTGAGCCTCCATGCCCGGCACTGTGGTATGTGGTCCTGGTTGCTGCTGGGTGTGAGTCTCCACACCCAGTATGGTATGTGGTTACCGGGGAATTGAACCCGGGCCCTTGCACTTGTAAGACAGGTGCCAGAACCACTGAGCTAACTCCCCGGCCCTGCGTTTTATATTTTATCGTGTTGGTTTGAAAAGATATATTCTAAGGGGAAATCACCTTAATGATTAACTGAATTACCACACCATTATTAATCTTTAAAGAGATACCATTTTTTAGCCATTTTATGATAAATTCTTCGTACCTTGACACATGGATTCAGCACTTCGTTTTCAGAAAGGTATATTCAATGAATATCTACAAGATTAAACTTTCGTAAAGTACTGGCTTTATCTTATATTTGTGGTATGATCTTCAGTGTGAAGTTTATTAATACCCTTTATGTTTGCTTAAAAATTATTAATTAAAATGTCTTTCCTGTGTTAAAACTAACAAAATGTTTCTGTTGTAGTTTTTGGTAGAATCCCTCCATTCCAGTCAGATGACAGCCCTTCCAAGTATTCCTTGCCAGAATGTTGAGATACAAAAACAAGACATAGTTCACCAGAGAGAAATGGCTTTAAATACCTTATCTGAAATTGCCAATGTTTTTGACTTTCCCGATCTCAATCGTTTCCTTACTGTAAGTTGCAATATATACTTGACTTGAGGTTTTCAACTCAACATTTTATTCATTTCGTTTGATACTTGGTTGTTTTCTAGAAAATCTGACATTTAGGAGCACATGTATGTGAAGTTTCCAAATACACATTTTTAAATTTTAGAATGAGATTATTTATATCATAAAACTTAAATTCATGGTGCTTTTAAGTTATTGCTCTAATTCATTAACTGAACTTTTATGCTATTCGTACTTTGAATGGATCTATTAGTAGTTCAGACTAATACAATTATTCAAGGAGCTAGAGTAATGAAATGCATTATGTTATACGTGTTCTAAAATGAATCTAAATTACTAACTTTCTAGTACAAAATGGTTTGGGAAGTCTTTGAAATTCTTTAAAAGTTGATGGAGTAGAGTATTTTCTTTACTTTGTTCTCAAAGATTATGTGTTATGAATCACAAAAATATTCATACCTTTTATTAATTTCATTCTGGGAACCAAAAGGCACAGATGTTTAGTGAAATGTTATCTAAGTAACAAAACAGAAAACCCTGTAAAGAAACTAAATGTGTAATTTTAGGCCATAGAATATTATCTAACCATTTTAATGTAATAATTAGAATTTTATAAAATTCTAATATCTTGTAATATTTCAGTAGCCTTACCATGTTCATACTGAATTGAAAAGCATAACTTAATTAAGGTGGGTTTCTGAAGCCACCCTGAATTTTGTTCGTTGTTATTCCTCCAGACCTTAGACCAGTGACTGACTTATAAGAAGTTTTCATTACATGCATGTACAAGGAATAAATGCAAGACCAACCATTTTACTTTTGGTTTTGTATGTATTTTATGAACAAGGTCTTAAAGGAAATAGGCCAAAATGAAAATGGATTTGTTACAGTATTGGGATGTTAAATATGTTGAAAGGTTTTCTTTAATATTGCAGCATTAATTCTTTAATTTAAAAAATCTGTAAATTCACATTTATGATTTCTTACTTTGTCAATACATGTTGACAAATCTGTCAAATTTAGAACTTCTACATTAAGGCATGCATATATTCAACACTCATGAGAAATTATTTCCTTTACTTTTACATTTGTCTATTCTGTCACTTCACCTGTGTCATCAGGTGCCTTGCCTTTTTTATTTAGTGGTATATCTAATGCCTGAGTGATAGTACATCTTCAGTAAATATCAGTCAGGTGAATAGATATTAAATCTGAATTCAAATGTAAGTGTGACGTATGTGTGGCATTTAAAAATATTTTTAGAGACTAGGGATGTAGCTCAGCAGTATTGTGTCTGTCTGGCAAGTTCAAGGTTCTGAGTTTGATTCCCAGTACCCCTTCCTCCCCCAAAATATTTTTATGCCAGGAGTGGTAGCTCAAGCCTGTAATTTTAGCACTCTGAGAGGTTGAGGCAGGAGGATCACAAGTTCAAGCCTAGTCTGGGCAACTTAAGAACTTAGTGAAACTGTGTCTCAAAAATAAACAAAAAACTTTAAAAGAATATTTTTATATATAGCTTGTGTGAATATTTTATCACACCAAATGCAATGTTTAATTATTGTACTCTTTTTCAGAGGACATTACAAGTTCTGTTGCCTGACCTTGCTGCCAAAGCAAGCCCAGCAGCGTCTGCTCTCATTCGAACTTTAGGAAAACAGTTAAATGTCAGTCGCAGAGAGATCTTAATAAACAACTTCAAATATATTTTTTCTCATTTGGTTTGTTCCTGTTCCAAAGATGAATTAGAACGTGCCCTTCATTATCTGAAGGTAATGGAATATTTGCACAATTGTTTATTTAAGTTAGCATAATGGGAAAGCTATTGTAATATTCTAACAGAAAGAAAGGTAATTTATAACCTATTCTGGAATATAAGTGTAAATGCTGTTATGTTAATTAATTTTTTTTCTTTGGAGCATATTAAGCAGAATTCGTTTTGTATTTTCCTTGATCATTTCACCATAATGGTGCAGGGTAGTCATTTAATTTCATTTTAGTGATTTTGATTGATTGAACTATAAACTTACTGATGCTATACAAGCAGCTATATAGAAAGAGACAGCCATCTTCAACTATAATATGTCTGTGTTTAGTATTTGGTGCTCTGATTACAGTTAGGCCTAGTTTCTTGCTACTTTTCAAATTTAAAATGTCATATTACCAAATGAATACAAGACTATGTGGGAAGAGAAAAACCTTTCAGAAATATACATAAAACTTTATTTTTTTCTTTTATGTTAATTTATTTTCATAATATGCCAGTAGCAGACCTCTTTCCACGTGAGAGTTATTGAATATTAATTTTACTTGTGCATCTTGAGAAAGTAAGTCTGTGTTGTGGAGGTAGAACGATCAAAATTAAATGCTTATAGAGTGTATACTACACATCAGAAAAGTCTGTACTATATAACTCTATACTTGTTTTACTTAATGCTCACAGTTAACACAGTGAGATAAGGTTGAATATACCTTATCCAAAAGCTACTTGTCCAAGTACCAACAGAACTATTAAGTGAAAGAAGTAGAATTTAAGCCATCTGACCAGAAAAACTCCTCTTAGCCACTATACTGTTGCTTCTCAGTTTGTTTATAAATATTGAATTCATGATGTAATAAAACTGTAGACAAAGCTAGAGCTTTCTTTTTAAATTATATTTCAAGATAAAGGGTGATAATTTTTGTTACATATGCACTATGGTAGACCTAGTAGGACAGAACAAATTAGAATCCTTTCTAGAGTCTTTCCTTAGTATCTTAGTGTCTTTCCTTAGTAAATTCTGCAGCCTGGTCTAGAGCTTCTGATTTAATAATAGCATGTTAAAATCAAAATTTATTGTCACATTATTAATAGGAAGGAAAAGCAAACTTTTTTTTTTAATGTCTTTGGGTTAGAATGAAACAGAAATTGAACTGGGAAGCCTATTGAGGCAGGATTTCCAAGGATTGCATAATGAATTATTACTACGCATTGGAGAACATTATCAACAAGTTTTCAATGGTTTGTCAATACTTGCCTCGTTTGCATCTAGTGATGATCCCTATCAGGGTCCTAGAGATATCACATCACCCGAACTGATGGTAAGGGATTTGCTTGATGTTTTGGGGTGTTTTTCTGTTTTAATCCTTGTTTGTAACTTAACTATTAAATTGAAGAAACATTTTTTTCTTCCAGTTTTCATCTGCTAGATATTTCCTTAAATATTTAGTTGAGATTTTTAGTTTGAAAAAAGCTAAAGTTGCACAGTCACAGTAAAATATTAGGAACATATATTACCTTTGAAAAAATGTGGATTTTTCAAGTGATTTTGAGAATTATTTTTTCCTAAGTAAAACATGGAGTTTTTTAGTTTTTATATATTTGATTTTTAATTCTTCACACACACACGCGTGTGTACACACACACACACACACACACACACACATTACCCTTTTTTGTCAAAGCAAACTCATCAGTTCTAACCATACTTTAATCCATTTTTGGATTGAAGGGAAGTTAGGTAATGTGTAACCATTTGTAATCATTCTATACCATCAGTGTGTATCTGAGATCGTATTACTATTTCCTTTTTTTAATCTAAAAAATTTGAAAATCTTCAGAGTTTTTTTCATTTTATTATTATTGTTATTATTATTATTGTTATTGTTAATTTTAGGTTTGGGGTTTTTTTTGAGACGGTCTCCCTTTGTAGTTCAGGCTGGTCCTGAATTCAGCCTTGAACTCATAGCAGTCCTCCTACCAATGCCTCTTGAGTGCTGGGATTACAAGCATGAGCCACCATGCCCAGCATTGTGGTATGTGGTTTTGGGGGATCAAACTCGAGGCTTTGTGCTCGCCAGGCAAACACCAGAACCACTGAACTAAATCCCCAGCCCCATATTGTTTTAATTTTTTTTTTAACAGGTTCTCACTTTGTAATTCAGGCTGGCCCTGACCTCACTATATAGCCCAGGCCAGCCTCCAACTCACAGCACACCACCTACCTTTACCCCCCAAGTGCTGGGATTGCAGGCATGAGCCACCATGCCTGCCATTGTTTTTTCATTTTTCACTTTTTCATTTCTTCCTTGAAGAAATTTAAAAGGACTACCAATAAAATATTTTCAAAGAGTTTTCTATTTTTGCTTTCTCATTTCCCATTAACTGAACCCATTAGTTGAATTACTACTGTGCCATAAAACAGGTTCAGACATCTTTGCTAAATGGATGGACCTTAATAGCATACTCTTAAGTGAAATAAATTGTACATACATGTTTAAATACCACATTGTTTTTCTGTTGTGAGAAACTGAAACTGGAAATAAGGACTAAAATATATAATGGATATTGAGAAATGGGAAGAAAATGTTCAAATGGGAAGAGAAACGAGAGAAGGGAGAGGAAAAGGAAGAAAAGGACAGGGAAAATATTGAAAGAATAAAAAATGGAAACAAAGCTTTTATACATAGTAGGGAGGTGAGGAGGTAATAGTATAAAATGAAATAAAATTTTTAAAAACAACAATTATATATTTACTGAAAAAAATAAATGAACCCATTAGGTTTGACTGTTCTCACTATTCTCAGATTCTTCTTAGTCAGGGTTCTACTGTTATATCTAATAGTCCCTTCTTTGTCCTCAACTTACTCAACTTTTTTATAGCACTCAACACAGTTGACCATCCTTTATTGTGTGACAACTCTATACCACACTGGTTTGATTTCTTTTTGGTTCACTATGGACTCATTGCTTTTAGGTCTTCTTTACTGCCTTGGTTCTTTATCTCTTTTCTCCTGTAAATGTTAGAGTGACTCAGGATTAAAACTGGCTGTTTTTTTGCTATCATCATTCATTCTTTAAATGTCCTTCTTTGGCCCTTTAATATGATATACAGAATCTGCTCAAAAGTGTATACACACTTATGCAATTTGCCATACTAATAAATATCTAGAAGCTATTGGCCACCACTTTGAGCACCTCTTATAATTGTAAAGGCCAAAGATAATTCCTATTAATCTTATGATGTCTCAGTAAGCTTGGTATTAAAATATTTATACAAGCTTTTCTTTTCCCTGATGTGCATATTTTTCTAATGGTCTTTATATCTCTTTTCATGATTTCATAGTTGAAATTTCAGGCTTGAAACTGTATTATTATTATTACTTTTAGTTTTTTGAGACAGGGTATTGCGTTGTAGTTCAGGCTGGCCCTGAACTTACTGTGTAACCCAGGAAAACCTCTTAACTCAAGGCAATCCTTCACCTCTGCCTCCCACATTCTGGGATTACAGGGATGAGCCACCACACTCAGCTGAGTTTGGAGCTTTTGAGTTTAGGTGTTAAGAGGAAATGGATAATATGTACACAAATGTTTAAGTGAAAATAAGTTAGTTAAGGGTATTTTCCAATGTCATGGGAAAGATTAAGGTAGTCAGCAAGAAGTGTAAAGGAACTCAAGGACTTTGAACAGAAGATAAGTTAATGTTTCTCTTAATCCTAGAAAGGAAAAGAAATAGGGATGCAGCTACTGCTAGAACACCTCAAAACATAAAAGAAGCAGGAAATATAAATATCACTCTTTTTCTTCCTGCTTTCTATTCTGTTGATAGAGCCTGTTGACAAAATTCAGTGGATTGCCAGGGGCAAGGTATTCTAAGTGATGCAGTTTAGCCAGTCCAATAGGCATAGGACAGAAAAAGAGCAGAGAATGGTTCTGAATATGATGAAAAAGAATGGCAAACAGAGACCATCCAAGTTCCTCTTGATAACTGCTATTATGCCAAAGCTGAATCTCAGTCTGAGTCAGAAATTTACAAAACAAACTAATTTGGGGTTTGAAAAACTTGGTTTTCTGGCTTTTTCAAAAGAAAAGTTTAGCCCAACATCTAATCTGGAACAGCATGTATACATTGAACTCCTCTAAACTGTGTATATACAACGTATGTGCTCCTTCTTGGCAGTGCCGTAGCCTGGAGATACCTAAATTAGATGTCGCTACATTAGACATCATTAGATGTCGCTAAATTAGATGTCAACTTTCTTCTAGACTCAGAAAGTACTTCAATTGCTATTTATTCTTAGCTCTTTTAACTTGCTGTTTTTCCTGCCTAAATATAACATTTTGAAAAAGGGGATTACTTAGATTACTTAAAAGAAGTCACATTCACAGTTTATAATAGTAAAAATTTAAAATTAATTCCATATTTTAATATATCAGTGCAAAGCATGTTATCTTATTTAATCTTTAATGCAACTGTATGAAATATGTACTTTCATGTTCTCATTTTACAAACTAAAAAGGAATGAGTAATGTATCTAATATTACATACTAAAAAGTGCCAAAATTGGAGTCAAGTGTATTGGTGCACACCTGTAATCCCAGGCTGAAGCAGGAAAATGACAAGTTTGACCTGGGCAACTTAGTGATTTAGTGACCCTGACTCAAAATTAAAAGTGGGGGGACTGGAGATACAGCTAAGTGAGATGGCCCTGTGTTGAAACCCTAGTACTAACCCTCCCCAAAATGTGTCAGAATTGGGGTTTCACCAAAGTCTGGCTGATTTAAAGCTCATAGCACTTCTTTAAGTCCTGCTATCAAGAAAGAATTAGCTATTCCAACTTCAATCCCCAATACAGAAAAAAGAAAAACAAAGAATTAACTCTTCACTGAAAGAGACCTACAGTGGCATGTGCAGTGATAGTTTCCCTCTGCGGTTTTATCTTTGTGTACTTATTCCCCTTTGCCACTATGGCCTCAGAGGATATTAACCTGATTCCTGAGTCAGACCATTGTCTTGACAGGGAACTTGTCCTCAATTAAGTGCTTTCTTTATGCTTAGCTCTGAGTGCTATACAATGAGGACAGTTGCTTGCCTTTGCTATTGTTTTTTCCATGTTCTCTCCAGAGTAGATTCTGATGTCTTAGGTATTCATCTAAAACCACTACAGTGATAACCTCTACACTATAGAAACCACCCATTTGTAGATTCTGGTGTGAAACATGTCCTGAGGATTCCATCCCAGCTCAGTCCATGGTGCACTCATGATTTCCTCATTGTACTGTATTTTTATCATAAGGGTTATAACTGAGTTCATTTCTTTCAATACTAGACATGAACACATGCTTTTGGAGACAGTTCACTACATATATCCAATTTTCTAGTTGGGTAAAATGAAAGTGATTAAATAATGAAATTATCATTTTGAGAAATTTGGTCTGTATAAAACTTTGTAATGTCTTTTTGTTTGTTTCCCCTTATGTAGGCTGATTATTTGCAACCCAAGTTGTTGGGCATTTTGGCTTTTTTTAACATGCAGTTATTGAGCTCCAGTGTTGGCATTGAAGATAAGAAAATGGTAAGTTGAGTTCTGAAATTCTGGAATTATTTTTTTTTTTTTTTTTGAGAAAGAGTTTTGCTTTGTAGTTCAGGCTGGCCCTGAGCTCAGCCTCAAACTCACAGCACAGCAATCCTCCTGCCTCTTGGGATTACAGGTGTGAGCCACCACGCCCAGCACTGTGATATGTGGTACTGATTGCTGCTGGGGTCAGTCTCTATACCCAGTATGGTATGTGCTTACCAGGGAATTGAACCCTGGTCCTTGCACTTGCAAGACAAACGCTGGAACCACTGAGCTAATTCCCCAGCCCTCTGGAATTAAATTTATGTAGGATATGAAAGAGACATGATTTTTACTTTTTATTTACAAACATTAAAAGAATAAAAATCAAATATTTGATATTATATATTGTTGAATACATTTACAAGCTTTTAGGAGTTTTAACTGCTAATCACTATGACTCATTCCATTTAGTTCAACATTTTTTATAATTCTCTTAAAATCAAATGGTTTTAATCTCTGGGCCCACATCTCAGAGCCCACATCTCTAATCCCAGTACTTGGGAGGCTGAGTTAGGAGAATCAGTACAAATTCAAGGCCAGCCTGAACTACATAGTGAGACACTGTCTCAGAGGAAAAAAAAAAAAAATCAGATGTGATTTCATTCAATTCATTTTATATTTATGGTGAATAACTGTTTGGGATAAATATGAAGAAAGTTAAATATTATCATATCCTTAAATTTGAAAATTTACTATTCTGGAGGATCACTGGATTAAAATAACAAATCATTTTAAGGGGGAAAAAAGCAGAATTCAGCTTATATTTTTCAAATTCCTAATTACCATCTAAGGTGATAGCACTTGGACTAGACTCTGCATTACCTGCAAATAAATGGTACTCCGAAATTTTGGTGCAAAATACTTGAACTTAGAGCTCACTTACTTTTGACAATGAGTTTATAAGCTTTATTTTAAAGTGCTCCTTACTTTATAGGCCTTGAATAGTTTGATGTCTTTAATGAAGTTGATGGGCCCCAAACATGTCAGTTCTGTGAGGGTGAAGATGATGACAACACTGAGAACTGGACTTCGATTCAAGGATGACTTTCCTGAATTATGTTGCAGGTAAATGACTGCCTGAGTTCATTAGACTTTTTTACATTTCTCAGTAGCACTAACTTGAATTGTTGTCTATGTAAGGGTAATTAGGTTCAAACCATAAATAATTAAGGTAGAAAGGCTATTTGTGTTGAAAAGAAATTGCATTCAGTTCTTTAAAAATAATCTTACGATGGTAATCTCCTAGCATACTAGGAAATGGTGTTATTAAATGATCTCCATGTCTTTGTTCCCTACCTCATCAGAAGTCACCAACATGCTGATCTTATTTTATATACTAAGGCTCCCAACTTTTTAGGAG
>PVIR01009972.1:0-51446 GCA_004026965.1 Petromus typicus
AGGAATTGTTCCAGTTACCCAGTGAGCTCTGGGGTCATTAGCAGAGTGTAGTCCTTGTTAATTGTTTTGAATTTTTCCCTTTCTTACAGAATTATGGCCTTGAAACAGATAATATGAAGAATTTGGTCTTGAAGCTGCGGGCATCTTCCAACAATTTGCAGAATCACATAAGTAGCCGGCGGAAAAGTCCAGCTTATGATGGCAATACATCCCGCAAGCCCCCCAATGAGTTGCTGACCTCGGTGGTGGAGCTCATAGGTGCCGCCAAGGCTTTACTGGCCTGGCTGGACCGGTGAGTAGCTCACATGCCTTGTCCTGTGTTCTACAAGGGTGTCTGAGATGTGCCAAGGCCAGTCTGGTGTCTTGGGATGACAAACCATTATCCCTTTGTCCTTTTCCACTGGAGCTCAGGAATCCTGGATCAGAAGCAGATCTCAGGGTTCCTGTGAACCTTACTTACAAGGTCAAAATGGTAAGAATTTAACCTCTGCTTAGAGAAGAGTGAAACTGTGCTAAAGGTTATGGGCTCCTGAGATTAAACATTAATCTGAGTATTCGTTGATATGAAGGCTCTTAGTTGACTTCTGGAGGGATAGTAATGCTCAGCTCATTTTTGGATGGGTTTTTAGCTGGCACATCTCTGTCCCTTTGCTAGTCAGCTTCCTGTTTGGTGTTTTATTTAAGACAAAATTGTAATATGAAAAATGATTTTAAATTAGCCTGTTGTGTAGCTCTGCCTATTCACATACAGTGTTGGACCCTGGTGGATTCTTCTTACTATCGCCTTTTTTAATATAGTGTTTCTTTTTTCTTTTTTTAACCTTCCAGGGCTCCATTTACAGGCATCACTGATTTCTCAGTAACGAAGAACAAAATCATTCAGCTTTGCTTAGACCTGACCACGACAGTCCAGAAGGTCAGTAGTAAATCATTACGGGTTTCTAATATTGTCTTTTCCTTGGTGTTTTTTCTTCAAAGGTTTTCCATGCCAGTATGAAATACCCCCACTCTTTTTATCAAAATTGAGGAGAGATGAAAGCCTTTAACTTTGATGCGTTATACAGATAACTTCTATGAAAAATGACCAGTGGCTTTGGAATCAGAATTTATCTTCTTCTGTTTTAAAACAGTTGAATTTTCTTGTACTTCTTCTTAAGTGTGAGAGTTTCAGTAGATATGCTTCCTATAATTTTTATTCTTGGTACTTAATAAAATGTGTTGCATCTGACCTTCCATCCCACCCTCTGGAGGTTGGATTTACCAGTCAGAATGGGCTAAGTTCGGAGGCAGTAACAATCCCAGACCCCAGCTGTTTAACTCTCCATTATTTATATCAAATGATCAGCTGGATGTATGGTCTAGCTCCCCTCATGTCAGGACGTAGGCTGACAGAAATGCTGATGTCTCCTCTTGTTTGTCCTCATGACAGAGAGACAAAGAGTTGCAGAGGTTCCCACATTGATGTGTCTTCTGAGCTGGAAGTGACTTGTGGCTCACTGATTGTCCAGGTATCTTAGCAAGGGCCTAGGAAGTTTTATATCACTTTTTAACTGATGTAGCATCTGTGATCTTACCAAAAAATTATTAGTCTCTGAGCACTGAAGACCACTTCCTATTGTATTACTTGGCATATGAGACACTTACAAAGTATTTTTAATTAAATCAAGGTTGTAAAATATAAGGAGTAGTATTTTTCTTTTACTATCATACTTGATTCTAAAGTTCTGTCGTTTGAGTCTGTTTCCATGGGTTGTTTGGTAAAAAGTAAAGAATCCTCTTCCTTCGCTCCCGACTGGTGTAACAGGATACAGTTGTGAGAAGCAGAGTGGTATCTGAGTCTGCAAGATGAAGAGTTAAGCTTGGCTTTGCCCATGGCAATCCTGTGAGATCCAGTCCTGAGCAGCCATGAACTGTAGGCAGTGTAGTTTTGAGATTATGATCTGAGAAAAAGTGCCCAGAGCTATTGAATGGTTTGCTACTTTTTATGATGCAGAGGTTACTTTGACAGAGTCTGGATGGACAGTCAGGGTGACAAATGAGTCATATAGTCTCAGGCCTGGCACTGGTGGTGGGAGGCTTTCCTGGATGCCTTCCTTGAGTGTTCTTCCTGCTTCCCTTTTCCCATGGTATTTTGCTTTTCTTCTTTCTTGTTTTTTCATTTTTATCTAGTTTTTTTACATGTCATCAGCTAAAGTGTTAAAGCTAAACACAGTGATTAGCAAATGCGAACATTATTCTGGGGTACACTTGTGCTTTCTTGTGGAGGGTTCTAGACTATGTGCCTTAGTCAGGTTATCTGTGCTTCAGGGTAAGTAGAGGCAGGAAAGTGACAAAGCAGAGGGTAGAGTACTTGGATTTGTCCTCAGAAGCTGAGTCAGCTTTGCCTAAGCAGATTGATGTTGGCTTTGCAGGTAGTTGGACAGTTATTTCAATAAATATTTTTTTGATATTTACTCTGTCTGCCACCATACTAGGCACTAGGATGCAAGAGTAAAGAAACAGATGAAAAGTCCCTAATTTATGGATCCTACAGTCTTGGGGAGATAAGAAAACTAAGAACTAAAATAAGGATATTAACACACATGCACAAACTTTTATACTTGCCCTGTGTATATGCAGTTATATAACATTTAAGGAGGGACTGAAAGTGGAATGTAATCGTGGTACTTGGTAACAGTGATCCTCATTGGGAAGGGTACGGTTGTGTACTTGGACCGGTAAAATTCTCTGCTCACCAGAATGGGTGAGCTGATGCATCACCTTAAGAGGCCTTTCTGGGGGGGTTGTTGAGTTTTGATCATTATGGAGTGGTGGTTAAAAAAGTCTTACTAGGGGGGGTGCAGGCACTGGTCTGGCTACATCAGAAGGGTTCCTGTTGAGTGCTCTTACCACCCTTGTCCCAGCTTGTTAGTGGCTCACGATTCCAGATGCATGGTTCATGGTATACATTCTGTGATGAGCATTTCAAGGAATGAGTGAATGCTTTTGACAGAGAAGCTATAAGAATTTGTCTTTAATCTGGAGAAAGTGATATCAAATTCTAGGGTCACTGCAAGTGTTTTTGAATGGGTGTTGCTTTTAAAAAATTTTTCACTGTGGTGTTTATTGAATTAGTTTGTTCTGTAGTGAGGATGAGCACATTCTTTTTAGAGTCATAATTTGAATCTACCTCTATCATTATTTTGCACTTGGATTAATTACTTGAAATTTATGAGTCTCTACTCTAGTTTCTGATCTGTAAATGAGAATACTAATATGAGTAGGTAGGATTTCTACAAGTTATTGTTGAGTAAAAAGAGGAAAAAAGTGAGATGTGAAGACAAATGGGAAAAAAAATGTATGTATGTCTCTATGTATTTGTAGTTTACACATACATATATCCACAATCCTGTTTGGCATATGAGACACTTACAAATTATTTTTTAATTAAATCAAGGTTGTAAAATATAAGGAATAGTATTTTTCCTTTACTATCATACTTGATTCTAAATTTCTGTCATTTGAAGTCTGTTTCCATGGGTTGTTTGGTGAAAAGTAAAGAATCCCCCTCCCTCACTCCCGACTGTGGTGTAACAGGATACAGTTGTGAGAAGGTAGATGTCAGAGAATGGGAAATTTGGAAGAAAAGTTGAATTTACTGTTGCAAGGAGGGAGATGAAATAGGAGGAGCCAAACAAAAAGAAAATAAAATTAAAATAAATAAAAACAACAACAAAGAAGAGACAGAACATTTTCATTTACAAACATCATATACATGGCTACATCTATGTATTCATGGAAAATTAGGTATAGATAAATGATTCCTGTTCATGTGTGCACCTGGAGATTGCACAGTCCCTTGTAGGCAAGGCTCTCCCATTGAGCTTCCCCTCTAGCAAAAATACATATTTAAAACACAATACCTCCTTCAAAATATTGTTTTGGAGATTATGTGTTCTATAGTATATAAAAATTGCAGCTCCTACTTACAAAATTATATACTAGGAAATATTAAAATCTTGCTTTATATTGGTTTTCTGGAACCAAATTTGTTAAAGAGAGGAATGAAACATTATGTTGTTCTTATTTTTTGAATATTTTTTAAATTTTAAAGAATGAGACCTGAAGATATGTACATATATACAGGGGCATTATTTTATTAATTTAGACACAGAAGGATGTTTAGCTTTTGATTAGTGTTTGTTTTCTGTAGAGATGAGTGAATATCGGTTCTCATTAGTTCTCCAAAGTAGGCTTTGTTATCATCCTATTTTACATAGAAGGCAATAGAGGCACAGAGGTCATATTGTGCGAAGTCTCAGTTCCTAAGAAGATATAATAAGGAGTATGGGGCTGGGGGTGTGAGAGAGGGAAGTGTTCCTGGCTGCCTGCGTGGACCATGTCTGCCAATCCAGGTGACCTGGGATGGTAATGAAGTTCTGTCTCACTGATGCATGAGCGGGTTGCTTGTTCCAGTACCTCCTCTTCCATTCTGTTGCTTTCATGCCACTTTCTTTTAGTGGGGCTGGTGTGGGAACCCATGTTGGCCATGGTGGAAGCTAGGAGGACAATCTTTTCCCACACCAATTGAATAGTTGGGAGGCAAACGTGTGCTGTTGGCTTAGTAGCGATGATGTGTTTTCTTGGTGACTTCTTGGATCTGTCAAAAATCAAGTACTGGGAACTTTGTGGGTTGCATCATGACCATGATTCTGAGGCCTTTGCATATTGAGAGGAGTTCTCTGCCTTCAAGGATGACAGTGCTGAAACTATTTTGTGATTTGTAATGAAAAATCATAGACACAAAGTATAACCTCTGTTTCTACCATATGAAGATGGTAGAAACATAGTATGAACATGGAGTTGATATTTATATCATATCTGACAGCTAATAGTAATAGAGATTGAACTGTCATGGCTTAGTTCCAGGTGTAAGATAGGGCAGCAAGCCACATTTTGACACACAATTATTTGTATTTTATATAAGTTGCTCCTGGAGTTTGGATATATCGAGACTCATATATGTTAAAATTGCCAGAAGGGAATTTCTCAGTTTCTTTTTAAACTTTTTCTTCCTAGACTACTTACTCTTTTTTAAAGAGTCGAGTATTAGTGTCAGGAACAGCTGTTATTTTCTACATTTTTATCTAGTGTGAAAAATTTAAAAATTAAAATAATGAAATTCTGATGATTAATTCTTTTTTGGGGGGATGATTAACTCTCTTAAGATAGAAGAAATTGTCAACCATTCCCATTCCCTCTACCAATAAGATAGTTAAAACCCTAAAATGACCTTTTCATTTCAACAGAAGCAATATTTTTTGTGTACCTAAAATTAGTGTCATTATTAACCACAAGACCATTCCAGTTTCAATACTTTTCCCGGTATGGGTAAACACGAACAAGACTAGCGTGGTTCACTTTACTTCTGCATATGTCTTATAGTGTGGGATAAAAATCTATTGTTGTGCAGATTTTTAGAAGGTTAACTAGGACAGTTTCACCATGGAAATTTCATTCTGGTCCCTTCTGGACAAGACAGTGGTGATTTTTGTGATCAGCTAACTGTTCATTCTATGTCCTGTGTCCTGAGTGTTTTGTTCTTGAGCTGAGTAAATAAAGCTTTGCATTCCAGCCCTTTATGTCAATAGCATACCTCAAGATCACTTTTTTTGGCAGAGTCTTAATGAATGTTTTGTTAAACTTTTTTTCATCTACCAAGGACTGAAATATCTGATTTAATCTCAGTGGTGCTTAAAATAAACTTCTGTGACTGAGTTTACGCAAGCCTGTATTGGAAAGCTCTTCATATAAGGCAAGCCAGGGCTTAGGTTTGCTGGCTGGTTGGGCTGCTGCTCACATAGCTTGGGCCATACTGGGAGACATTGCCAGGTTTCTTGGCCTTAGACTCCTGACTGAATTCTCTCTGGATAATCTAGACAGTATGTAGATTTCTGTTGAGTGATATTTGCAGGTTTTTAAATTAAATAATAGACTATATGGGTTGCTTGAATATTAAGTGTCTTAGGTCAGGGAAGAGAAGGACTTTAGGGAAAGCAGACTGTCAGCTTCATTCCCATCCTGTCAGCTCGCCTCTCCAGACAGGAAAGATGCTCAAGCTGAGGGATGGGCAAGCCGTGAGCTCCTGGAGAGATCGACAAGACTAAACCACTAGTTTTTAAATTTTCACTCTCTGAATTTCCATTTTCTTTTTTTCTTTAGGACTGCCTTATAGCCGAAATGGAAGATAAAGTTTTATCTGTAGTGAGTATGCTTTCTGAAAGTTTCTGTAAAATTTCTGTGGCAATGAGAATCACATTTGTTAAAGTAAATGCGTTTGGCTAATTACTTTGTACTGTAATTAGAAATTTTGCTTTAAGACATGCATGAGTCTGTTAACTTAGGTAAAAGGGGAAGAATAAAATTAATGAATAAGACCAGGAATTGAAAGACTTCTTGAGTTTAAGTTAGCTATAATGGGGTTTCTAATACTCTATTTGCTTTGTTTTTGTTTTTTCTTCCAAACAGTTCATCAGAATATAACTGTACCTAAATTTCTAGTTTATCCTGCTAATTGGGTTAAACTGATTTGCAGATTTAATTTTAGGACTGTTTTGATAAAAAAAAATTCTTGGGAAAATTTTTATTATGTGGGAGGAGGGGATGTACCCTGACTGTTTAAAGAGCATTTTAAAACTATTCATCAGCACTTCCTCCTTTTGACATAAACCAGCCTGCACTCTTTTGATAAGGTCTTCCCTCCTCCTGATGTTAAGGAATTTAGCAGTGAAACTGCTATAAATATATTTTCCATAAATAGGCTAAACAAACTGAAGGAATGTAAAAATGTGTCATTTCTTGGATTCTCCCCCTTAGGAATTTCCTGACTTCATTGGTTGCTTAATTTTGAAAGATTAGATGTATCTGATTAGGTCACATATTACAGTAGCTTTTACACAGAGACTTCTTAATAAGTTCTCAGTCATTGGGTGGCATTCAGAAAATATGAACTATCAGTAAAATGATCATAGACCTAAATGCAAAATGAGAACTTCACATCTGCTTGGAGACACTGTAGGAAAAATTTTAGGCCATCTTGATAGTGAGTTTTTAAATGGAAAATCAAAAGCACAATTGATTAAAAGAAAAGTAGATCATGTAGATATCATTAAAATTAAAATCCTCTGCTCTGGGAAATGTAATATCAATACAATGAAACTAGAGTCCACAGACTGCAAGAAAATATTTTCAAAAGACATATTAGATAAAGGACTTATGTCCAAAATGTACAGCAAACTCTTAAAAAATAAGAAGATAACCTTATTAAGAAGTAGACAAAAGATCTGAACAGTCACCAGAGAAGATGTTTGCATGACAGACAAGTAAGCACATGGAAAGTTGTCAGCATTATTTGCAATTAGGGAGTTGCAAACTCAAAGGCTGAGATAACATTGCATCTTTGCTTTTGGGGTGGCTAAGATTGAAAACATTCACAACACACAGTGTTGGTGAGGATATAGATATCAGTCACTCCTGCTGGGAATGCAAAAATGGTAAATATAGGTTAGACAATTTGGCAGTTTTTTGCAAAACTAAACATTTCCAAAATATGGGCCGGAGGGTTAGCTCAGTGGTTCCGGTGCCTGTCTTGCAAGCACAAGGACCCGGGTTCGATCCCCAGTAACCACATACCATACTGGGCGTGGAGACTCACGCCCAGCAGCAGCCAGTACCACATACCACAGTGCCCGGCATGGTGGCTCATGCCTGTAATCCCAGCACTCAGGAGGCAGAGGCAGGAGGATTGCTGTGATGTGAGTTTGAGGCTGAGCTCAGGGCCAGCCTGAACCACAAAGTGAGACCCTGTCTCAAAAAAAAAAAAAAAAAAAAAAAAAAAAAAAAAAAAAAAAAAAATCTTAAAAAAAAAAATATATATATATACCCAGAAAAGTTTAAAAAAATCCACAGACATTTGCGTGGACTTACACAGATTATTTATAACAGCTTTATTCATAATTGCCAAAAATGGAAACCAACTGCAGTATCACCTATCAGTTAGCATTTATCACCTATCATTTATAGGTGATTAGTCTGAAAAATATGGCACATCCATAAAATAGAATATTATTCAGCAATAAAACAAAATGAGAAATCAAATTGAGAAAATATGGCAGAAGTTTAAATGAGTATTGTTAGTTGAAATAAGTGAATTGAAAAGATGACATACTATATAATTCCAACTATTTGAAATTTTGACTGCCTGGGGTTCATGGTGAGAAAGTAGATGAATAATTAGGCTAAGGAGAGGGGATATTTAAGGCAATGAAAGTATGTGATTACAGTAATGATGGATGCATAACATTCAGCATTTGAAAAAAACCTATAGAATATATACCACTAAGAGGGAAATCATTGTAAATTAGAATGTAAATTAACCTTTCAGAAGACATGGCAGATGTGAAAGATGCGAACTCTTCTTGAATATTGTTACAAGGTGACATCTGATCCATCACCCTTACAGGGTCAATAAAAGTGTCTCAGTGTTGGTGTCAATTATGACAAAAATATAATAGTAGAGGAAGATGGGCTGGGGAAGGAGACTATATGGAAACACAATATACTTGTTCAATTTTTCTATAAACCTAAAACTATTTTTTAAAATAGTCTGCTTAAAAAAATATGTTACGGATAGGTACATATCGCATCTTTTCTCTGGTATGAGAAAATAAAGATGTAAATGAGTCCTAGAATTGGATGTTATATATTTTGAAATAGAAAATGCTCAATGTAAAATAGGAAGAAGGGGGAGAATGCTGAGATTGTAACAAAAAAGTAAGGAAACAAATTTTATGTATATGGGGGACAGTAGGGTGGGTAGGGCTATGGGAAAAAATGAGAATTAAGTTGTGTCTTATACTGGTACATAACCCCATTATGGAGTGCAGTCATGATGCGTATATGTAATGTACCAATAAAGATTAAAAAGTTAAAAAAAATATGTTACAGGGTCCTAAAGGTTTTTTTTTTTTTTTTTTAACCTTAATATTTGGTATTTGGAGAATCTGAGCCATTACTAGTAAGCCATCTGGGTGCCTGGAAATAGATGCTTCCCCTTAACAGCAGAAAAGGTGTTTCTCCTGGCTGATGCTCTTCAGTGGTATAAGAGAGTTAATACAAAAGCTATAGTTTTTAAACAAAGTTGAGCCAGACATCTTTCCCAAGGCTGCAGATACGAAAGTTGAGTGCTTTGTATTCATCGAGTTGAATTATCAAAATGATTGCTGACCAGAGCTAAAAATTATAAGTGAAGTCCATTTCTTTAAAACCCAGCTTGAGTTAAACCTGGTTACCAGTTGCACTGTCCTGACTGTTGGCCTATTCAATTCTAGGTCAAAGTTTTAAATGGCATCTGTGACAAAACAATTCGATCTGCCACAGACCCGGTTATGAGCCAGTGCGCGTGCCTGGAGGAGGTGCACTTACCCAACGTTAATCCTGGTGAAGGCTTGGTAAGAGTTCTCATATTGTATTCTTTTCCAATGATACATAACAGCATTTACTAAAGTTTTATTTAAACATTTCTTACTGCTTTCACTGGAATTCTGAAGAGCAGAATTAGATTACTATTCTAACAGAGTTAGGAATTTGCTATCTTAAACTCCCTTGATATGTTTTTATCTTCAGAGTATAAAAATAAATACTTTAAAAGCTGTTTACTCCTGTCTTAATGGCTTTATTTTTAGGACTTAGCACTGTAAGGAAACGTACAACATTGACACAAAGACGAGACGGTCTCTGGGTATGAAAACAACACCTGTTCTCAAAGTGACTGTTAGCACTTATGATGAATGTGAGAAGAGGCTGTAGAAGGAAATTATTCCTAAAAAACTTCAGAAGTGTCTCATAAGTTGTGTGTAAGATACGGCTCTGAGAGTACCTACGTGTGATTTTCTACTTTATACTGTCTATCACATAGGATTAATCTGCTGGACTTTAAACCATAGGGCCTATTAAATTAGTCTTTGAGTCAGAGAGAGCTTACATGTCAGTTTTTTTCCTATGGTTGTTGAAAGAATTAAATTTATGGTGAATGGCAAGTGCCCAGTACTGGAAGCATAGAGTGTGTTCCTTAATTAGTGGCTGTAGTGAGTGTAACTTGTAGTGATGGTGATGGCGAAGCTGGTGAAGGGGAGGAGAAAGAAGAAGAGAGCAGAAGTGACCTGTACAGATGGCCATCAGGGACATTAAGGCAGTCTCTGCTCTTAGATAAGAAAAAAGGAGCTGGATCTGGTGGCCCAGACCTTTGATCCTAGCACTCTGGAAGTTTAAGCCCAGCCCTGGCAAGACCCCATCTGGAAATTTAAAAAAAAGAAAAAATGCCAGGAAACTCAAGTTTTTAGTGAGCAGAAGTCTATATATAGATGATATTGGTTTCACAGTAAGTGATGGATGAATAACAGTGAATGGGGAAGAATTCCTGACAGTGAGCTTATATATAGTTAAGAATGGAAGCAGGGGATGCCCTGATCCCATCCCTCCTTTCCATTTTACAAGCTGTGGCCAGGAGGAGGCTGCTGCTATGTATGGGGACAAATGTGACCATTTGAGGAGTGGGGAGAATCTTGAGGGTCTTCATGTCTGACGAGATTCTCTTTAGAAAGTTGTCTAGCTTACTGAGCAAAGCAAATTTAGGACCCAAATGCCTTTAACAGTATTGTAATACAGATACCATGGTGAACTGCAGGCTATTTCCCGGATGGTGCAGCATCACCTCTGATTTAGCCCACAGGCCTTTTAGATGGAACATACTAATCCTGCCACTTCTCTGAACATGGAGTAGCGCCTCTGCTAATTTGCGACCTGCACTATGTTATCTATCAGTGTTCCTTTGTACATCCCAGTCCACATTACTATCAGTTTACGAAGTGGCGCTTTAGTCACTGCTGGTACCAAATTTAACTGCATTGTGTTTCTGGACAAAGCGATGGTCAGCAAAGAGGAGTCCTTGTTTGCAAGGCCTCCTCACTCATTGAGTAGGTCTGAGAAAATTCTACATTGTAAAGAGTTGTGGCAAATTTCTGTGTGCCAGGTACACAAATTATAATATCAAAGAGATCTCAATGTCTGATTTCTTTGATTCAGCTTTAGATTTGTTTAGCTGTCCTTCATTGTCCTCTGGATCTAGTTTCATGGGTGTTTTAGGAGACTTGAAAATGAGCATCGTTCTGAAGGGATAGTACTTAATGTTTTATAAGTTCAAGTCACACTTCTGGCTCCTCTGTCTCTACATATATAATAACGAATGAACGTGTTTGTGACTCATTCTAGGGCATGTACATAAAGTCAACGTATGACGGATTACACGTGATTACTGGGACCACAGAAAATGTAAGTGTATCCTCTCAGTGTAAAGGCTGTTGTGTATTTAAATAAATTGGACACAGAGCTTTGTTCCTCTGGTTGAAGTGCTGCGTTCTTCCATCTGTAGTGAGAGCTGGCGTGGGTGCCTGTTTTGACTGTTGTTCTGCTTATCGCCAGCTGTTGTCAATTTATTATTTAAGTTTTCTTTTATGGGTCTTGTTCACATACCGAGCTGAGTTTTTAACCTCACCATTGTGGTAATTATTAGTTTTACACCATGGAAGTGTTAAACTGTAAATACACAAACATTCTCTGTTATTGTGAATTACTGTTGTAAGAACAGGGTTGGTGGCCATATGTGTAGAATATATGTTCATATTTTTTGTTGAACAGAAATTTTATGTGTGTCCAAAGTAATTATTTTGAGATTTTTGCATGAGCCAAATTCTTTTTTAGTTTTATTTTCCATAATTTTTGTTAACATATTGAAATTTAATTCTCCTTCCCCCGTCCTTTGAGTCGAAAAGGCTGGTCTGTTTGTGCCATAAGACACTTTTAGATACCGTTTACTTTCTGGAAATTTTTCTACAAGTAGGGTTGTTATTTATTGCCTCAATTGTTTTGAATTTGCAAAAAAGGGACCTAGTTGGATTTTTTCTTTGGAACGTACAGTATGACTGGCTATTGAATAACAATGACCTGAAACTAAATATGTTTGAATAGCTTTGTGTATAACAAGCATGTGCCTGACATGATTATTTAATCAACTAAGAGAAGAGGCATTAATGCCAAAAATATGACAATTTTTGGTAACTTTTCTAGTCTGTTTGGTGAAATGCATGTCTCATTTTAATCTTCAGTTTGTAGGTCTTTTGATAAAAAACATAACCTTTCTTTAATGAGCGTGATAGGCACTTGATTTTTGCAGCAAGAAAATGGTATTGCTTTAGGCAATCAGTGGATTGAAAATCCATGGTTTGGCTCTTATAGACAGTGAAGTGGAAGATGGTAATGTCTTTATGCAGTTTATATTGAGACTTGCTGCCGAGAATCAGTAGGAATCTTTATTCCACCTCACCTAATAGGTAATAATAGCACAGGAAGAGAGCATCAGAGTTTTAGGCTAAGGATGAAGAAGAAAAACACTCTGCTTTGCATAATTCATCCTTTATGTGTGTTGAAGACTTAACCACCATAAACATGGGACACTATAGGAGAGAGCATAGACACCACTCCTCTGCCCTGCTCCTTTTTGTTTAAAAATGAGAGGTAAATAAACAAAATTGTCTTAAAATAAAAGACAATGTCGGGGCCAGGGATTTAGCTCAGTGAATCTGGTGCCTGCCCAGGACCAGGGTTCGATGACCATATACAACAATACTCCGCATGGAGACTCACATCCACCAGCAATCACAGCCACATACCACATTGCTGGGCGTGGTGGTTTATGCCTGTAATCCCAGCACTGGGGAGACAGAAGCTGGAGGATTGCTGTGAGTTTGAGGCTAAGCTCAGGGCCAGCCTGAACTCCAAAGCGAGACCCTGTCTCAAAAAAAACCAAAAAAAAACAGTGTCAAATGTCATCGATGATGGATCCTTCCAAGTCTGAAAAGAATCATAATATTAGGTGACAAGTCCAGAGTTTACCTGGGTATAGTCTATTCTGGTGGTCTCATGTAGAACTGTACAGTCGTCATCACAAAAAGAAATGGTTAACATGTTGCTAAAGGCCAAAAAGAGAAAATGTGTTATTCTACCTGGTAACTGATTAAAAATGGAGTGTCGCTCATTGCTTCAGCCATCAGTGTGTTTATTAAATACCTGGTATATTCGAAGCCCTGAGCTGAGTCTTAGAGCTGAGGGCAGAAAGTGGGAAAGAGCCTGCTATTCAAGGGCTAAAGTCTGGATATTTTAGACTTACAGTTAGATACTATATTTGAGTGTGAAACGTGCCATTTCTGGGTCAACTTTCTGGCTGTCCTTCAGGTCACTGTGGTTTAGAGTCAGGGTGCTTTAGACGGTGAATGACTGGCAGTGGGCAGAGGTCTCCCATTGCTTTCCCACCTGGGTTGTCTCCATGTTCCTTGTCTTGGACTCCAGACTGATGCATTCTCAGCAGACCATTCTCAGAGCACCAGTCCAGGTTCTGGGAGGTTTTCTCAGAATCAGGATTGTGCCACAATGATTCTGTATCTGTTTTCTTTTTTTTGATGTGATTTAAGATCTTGGAAAGAATCCTGACACCACCCAGCCTCCATTCCTGTCCTCGCCTCTGAGATGAGGCTGGGAGTAGATTAGCTTCTGAAGAACTGAGTGTTTTACTCTGAGGTCACCAGCCTTCTGCAGCAGCCAGAACAAGGATCACTTTTCAGTAGCTCACCTCACGGTACAGATAAGCAGGAGTTACTGCCCTAGGGGAAGTTTTAGGATCAGGCTCTCTCTTTACCAGTGTTCTCCCAACATGTAAATCCCGATTGCTTGGTGGAACATCCGAGAGATGAATGCATGGAGATCCTGAGGAAGAGAAGTCAGTTGAGGACACTCGGGCTTGTGGTTTATGATTGTAGGTCTCTAAATAGGGACTTCTTGGCCTTGGGGTCATGTTTTATAGAGTGGCATTCACTTTAAATGACCCCACTTAGGAAGATGAAACAGACTGTGTGATCAGGAAACTGTGGTGTTTTGTACCTGTGTCAGACACAGGTACGAAAAGGAGCAGAGATAAATTTACTTTTTAAGAGTGACTCATGAGAAAGGGATTCTAGATAGACTTCTCCATGGGGTATGGTTGTTCAGTCTCAAGTGAGGCTGTGCTGCTTGTTATGGCGGGAAGTTGAATGATTTCTAAAGTAATTGGCACAAGTACCTGCGCCAGGTGTTGTCGAGCCAGGAAAAGTCAGAGAGAATCTTTCTACACTTCAGCGCTGCCTGTTAACTTCGTGTGGAGCCTGGCCTGGCAGTAGAGGGAGGGAGTGCAGCAAGTGTGTCCTGAGTGTCCTTGGGCTCCCGCCTCATGTTCGGAGGTGCTATTTTGTTTTAGGAGAGCTGTAAATTGTTTGATGATTCCAGACAGTTACAAAAATGAGAAAATGAACTACTCTGACTTACATAATCTTTAATTAGAATCTCTGAAATCGGATTTTATCCTTTCTTTTCTCTCTGTTATGTGAAACCTCTTAAAATGTGAAGAATGCTTGGTTGCTTGTATCGACAAGGAGACTCTGGGCAACATAGTTGGCAGATAGATTAGATCTTTATATATATATATATATATTTTTGTGATTGCAAATAGATAGCAATGTGTTATTTGGGAGAAAAAAATTTGCAGTTTGTCTTGATACTGAAGGGTTGGTCACTCATTCTGAATTTGGCCAGAGATAAAAATAAAAATTATTTTCATTTTCTTCAAAGAGATAAATTTTCTGTTGCTATTTTAATAGCATTGCATAAAAGATGTGGGAAGAGAACATTTAAATTTAATAAGGAAAAGGGATGACAGAGTTACTAAGATAACCCTTTCATATCAAACAGTTGGTCAGCTTTTATGTGATTAATTCTGATAGAGATTCTTGTGAGGTATTTTTTAGATGATCCAATGGTTTTCTACAGGATTTTTTTCTTTATATGAGACAGTATCTCGCTTTGTAGTTCAGTGCTGAGCTCACTGTGTAGCACAGGCTAGCCTTGAACTCACAGCAATCCTCCTGCCTCTGCCTCCTGAGTGCTGGGATAACAGCAACCACACCTGGCTGATCCACCGGTTTTTAGCAGCTGATCATTTTATCAGGGTGTCCGGACTCTGCATAGTTGAAGTAAACCTAATTGTTCTAATAGACAGATTATCTGTTACAATGGACACTAATAAAATAATGAACATGGTATTTTGGTTTTGGGGGGTTTTTGGTACTGGGGATTGAAATCAGGACCTTGCAATTGCAAGGCAGGCTCTGGAACAACGGAGCTTAATCCTTGGCTGAACAAAGTCTTCATATGCCAGTTTCCATGAACTACATAATCTCAGGAGATGAATGTGTTATCTTCTTTTTCCTGGGAAGATTTTTTTATTTAGTTGTCTACTAAAGAAGCAATAGAAGCAGAAAGTTAATAGAGGGTTTGGAAAACTAAGACAAGTCTATTTCCTTCCATCCAGTCTCCGGCAGACAGATCTCAGAAGATTCACGCTGGTGATGAGGTCATTCAGGTTAATCGGCAAACTGTGGTGAGTCTGTTTATCGAGGCCTCCTTTCCTCTTTGAACAAAATGTGAAATCCTTTGGTTTAAATTCTCAAAGTTTGTAATCTCTGGCTTTCTGCTATTGTAAGTGCAGACAAACTTGTATCTCCCTGTGTATTTGCTCACAACTCTCATTTCCCTGAGATAAACTCACAGACTTGATTTTTCTTTACGTGGACAAGTCCTCACTCCATTGTCTCCCTCCAAAGGTGGGCTGGCAGCTAAAGAACTTGGTGAGGAAACTGAGAGAGAATCCCACTGGAGTTGTGCTGCTGCTCAAGAAGAGGCCGACGGGTTCCTTCAACTTCACTCCCGCGCCTCTGAAGAACCTGCGGTGGAAGCCGCCTCTCGTGCAGGTACCTGTCATTTTTGTGGGGCTTGTTGGGCATCCAGATGTAAACAGGGTCAGCGGCTGACTTGTCTCATTAAAAAAAACAAAAACAAAAACCAGATTAAAATATGAACGTGGTTGGTTTGTGTATGCTTATTCTAAAATCCTACTTGTATGAAAGTACAAATTATAAATCTACACCACCTACTAGCCAGGAATGATTAATTGAAGGAATAAAATAATACAAGTTCAGTTCCGGTATCTCCCCAGCCCCACTGAGGTGCTGGGTAGTCACACGTCACTTGTAGACATGCACGGGTAGAGATGTTGCCACCACTGCACAGTGGTCACTCTGGGTTCTCTGTCCTTTCAGCCATGTGAAACAGTGCACAGTTTCAGCACCAGCCCTAGCGAGCCCCGTGGGTTTGAGTGCTTAGCAGCACTTTATCAAGGCAGAGGCGAGGGTGGGGGGCCGCGGCCCATCCGGTGGAGAGCTATGAAGAGGCAGGAGGTGTATGGGCACCACCCCCCATGGCTTACAGTAGACAGTAGACCTCTTGACTCTGGGGGACTGGAAGGACATCTTACTCTGTTTCCTTGACAACCTGACAGGAGCCTGAGATGCTGCTCCTGCCCTTGTTATATTCCCTTGACCTATCGTGTGAACCCGAGGAGCATGTGCAGTCGCTTCAGAGAGACTCCAAGGTCATCACAGTGTCATCACCATTGCCGCTGGACCCACCCCAACACCATGGGCTTTGGCATCCGTGCTGGTTTAGGCGAGGCTTGTATAAAATGCTCGCTGCTGATATGAGGGTGAAAACTCAGTTAATTGGGCAGAGTTCCTTTAGGTTCCGCACTAGACTCCAAGAGCTCAGAAAGATCCCAATAAGTACTGTACTTCAAGACCTGGAGCAGGTGGGCTGCCTGTCACTCCTCCTAATGTCTGACCCTGACTTGTGCAATGTGCTTTTCCTTTAATACATCTCTGCCTTTCTTACTACTTCTGTATATCCTGTTCACTTCTTTGTTTGAGATTTAAAGAGCCTGGAAATTGGGTGAGACTCAGACCAGCTGTCTGTTAACAGTATTGTACCGCGGTTTAGACATTACTCACAGTTGCCCATCTCTGGTGATAATAAATGACAAGTCATCTGTGACTTTTATTGTTTACATTCTCTTTAAACATCACATGTACTTCATTTTTTCTTGGTACCGGAGATTGAACTCAGGACCTCTCACTTGCCAGGAAGGCATTTGTGCCACCGAGCTAAATCCCCAGCCCTACATGCGCTTCTTATTTATACCTACACAGCTTGTGAGGCTCACTGGCCATCTCTACTAATATACCATCAATCTTCATCATTAATTCCTAAGCCAAGAAGGTGAAGCGATGACATTTGAAGGCTCTTTTATCAAAATTAGATTGTAATTTATCTGCAACTACCTATGATTTTATTATATATCTTCACCTAGAAGGTGTGGCAGTTTCTGCCCGTCATTGTAGATACTTGTGACGTAGGGTACTGTAAACACATCCAAAGTACAATTGGGGAAGGGTGGAGGCAAACTAAATAGTGCAAAGTAGAGGGCAGCATAAGAGCAACACATAATTAAGATCACTTTTCAAATAATAAGTGAGCACACTTTTAATTTTCTAAAATTTATAAATATATGTATGATTACAATACAATATTTTAAAATATAGAATACATTGTGGATTGGATAAATGAAGCTAAAGTATGCCCTGTTGCACATACATTTATCTTTAGTGAGGATACTTAAAATCTACTTTTTCCATGACACTTAGTTGTTACTAACTAGTCAGTCACTACATTGAACAATAGAACTCTTTCAATTCACTTTCTTGTGGCTAACTGAAATACTGTCTTTCAACCACCATCTTTCCAGTCCTCCTTCCTCTTGAGTTGGTAATAACCATCACTCTACCCTTGGCTTCTGGAAGGTTGACTTCTTTTACGTTCCACATATCAGTGAGATCAAGTAATATTTATCTTTCCATGTCTCACTTTGCCTGCTTAACAAAATATCCACCATATTCATCCACATTGTCACCAATAGCAGAATTTCCTTCTTTCCTAAGGCTAAACAGTGCTCTGGTGTGAGTTTATATTACATTTCCTCATGCATTTACTTATCTTTTGGTTTACACATAGGCCGATTCTGTTTTGTTGCTTGAGAATAACACTGCCGTGAATATGGCCATGCAGATATCTCTTTGACACCCTGATTTCATATCCTTTGGAAATGTGCCTCGTGGTATGATTGCTGGACCGTGTGGCCATTCACTGTTAATTTATTTATCTATTTATTTATTTTTTTGAGACAGGGTCTCGCTTTGTAGTTCAGGCTGGCCCTGAGCTCAGCCTCAAACTCACATCACAGTGATCCTTCTGCTTCTGCCTCCCAAGTGCTGGGATTACAGGCGTGAGCCACCACGCCCGGCACTGTGGTGTGTGGTACTGGTTGCTGCTGGGCGTGAGTCTCCACACCCAGTATGGTATGTGGTTACTGGGGAATCAAACCCGGGCCCTTGCGCTTGCAAGACAGGTGCTGGAACCACTGAGCTAACTCCCCGGCCTCAATTTTTTTTTTCATCCATTGTTAATTTTTGAGTCCCCTTCATACTGTTTTGTATAGTAGAGACACTGATTTATCTTCCTACCAAGTGTACCTGGGTTTCCTTTTGTTTGTTCCTTACTAACATTTTATTGTTCTTTTTTATTTGTCACTATGACAGGTTTGCAATGATATCTCCCTGTAGATTTGATTTCCATTTTCCTGATGATTAGTGATGTGGAGCTTTTTCTTGTATACCTTTTGAACATTTTATATGTCTGATATTTTAAAAAAATGTCTACTTAGGTCCTTTCCCCATTTTAAAATCGGGCTATTTGTTTTCTTGCTATTGAACTGAGTTCCTTCTGTCTTTTGGATGTTAAAGCCTCATCAGATATGTCATTTGCAAGAATTTCCTCCCATGGTGCAGATTGTCTTTTCACTCTCCTTTCTCATATTGTGTTTTGTTATGTAGAAGCTTTTGAGTGTAATATGATTGGTGTTGTCTGTTAGCTTTTGAGCTTGTGCCACAGGGCCGACAAGTCATTCCCTGCAGTTCTGCATGTTGACCACATTTCAGCTGCCCTTGTTTGCACTGCTCAGATTAAAATGCTGGTTCCATTTAAATTTAAATGGTCTTGAAGTCTCATCCTAGAGGTGAATGGCTCACTGTGGGTCATTGTGGAATGCTTGGTGCATGTTTGTTCTGCCAGTTAATCAATTCAGAAAAGTGTCGTGCTTTGGAGAGATAATACGGGCTGTGTGGGTGATGCTTCTCTTCTGAAGGAGATGGGGGTGCTTGTAACCTGGAATGGTGGGTGGAGTCTACATGGGCAGTTGAGTGTTTATGCCCTGAAGAAGAACATTGTTCTTTAAATATGCACCCCACATGGTATGGATGTGCATAAGGGAAGGGGGTGGTATCTTAGGGGAGATTTTCCTAGAAGCAGTTTTTAATAAGTGACCTTATTTTGTGTTTTAAGTGAATTGGTAAGAGAGAAAGGCAGGCAGAATAAGGAGGTAGGGAAGATGGTGAAGATGTCATCTCAGGTCAAATCTAGCATTAGCCTGCTGTCCTGAGGGTCCTGATGGAGCCAGGCAGCTGCTGGCCTTAACAGCTCTGCTCAGGGGAGGCGTGTGTCAGAAGGTCACCACGTTCTGGAGAAGAGACAGCTTTGAGCCTCTTGCAGCAACAGTGATGGCATTTGGGGTGGTCGTGTTGGATACAGGGACTTTGGGTAGATTCTAAAGCTACCACTTAGGCTCTCTGGAGCCAGAAATGGTGGCTATAGTGGCTGGTTTGCTGAGGTGGTATACGGAAGATACCTCATGCCAGGCTCAGGGGTGGGGACTTTATCCCATAGGTAGCAGTTTGATATCTGTTTTATACTAGCATCTTGTACTTTTCAAGGATCACCATCATGAAGTATCACAGGCTGAGTGGTTAAAGTCCAAAGTCAAGTCAAGTGTAGTGGCTCACACCTATAATCCCAGCCCTTGGAAGGCTGAGGCAGAAGGACGGGAGTTTGAGGCCATCTTGGGTTACATAGTGAGTTTAAGTCCAGCTTGAACTGCATAGTTGAGACCCTGTCTCAAAAAAACAAACAAACAAACAAACAAACAAAAAAACAAAAGAAAAAAGAACAGCATCAAAAAAGTAAATATAAAGTCTGAAATGAAGGAATTGGTGGACCTGAGTCCTTCTAGTTTCAGAATAGCCACCTTTATCCCTTGTCTGCCCCTGGTCTTCTCTGTGTCCTAATCTCCTATTTTTTTTTTGTGGAGGAGGGGGTACCAGAAATCGAATTCAGGACTCGGTGCTTGCCAGGCAGGCGCAGCACCACTGAGCTAAGTTGCCAGCCTCAGGTCTGTTTTTAAGAGGATACAAACTGTGCTGCATTGAGCCTTTTTTAGTGACCTTATTTTTGCCTCTTTAAAAACCTAATCTTGGAATGCAACTCCTTTCAGAGATACTGGGGTTAGAACTTCAATGTAGGAGTTTTAGTTCAGCCTCAAACACTATGTGAACACCAGGTGAGAAGCTATTGTGTAAGTTGCATAGATGCAGGCCATGTGGTTTGGGGCCAGGTTCATAAAGGGAAGAGGCTGGTAAAAGACTAATAATGCAAGAGGCCTCTGGGAAAAAGCCTCCCAAGGACTCAGACAAGAGTCCCATGTGTGGTTATGAGGATGGCTGCAAGCAGGGCCCCGGAAGGCCAAATCCCAGCTTCTCCATTTACTGGCAGTGATCCTCTGGCCAGGCGTGAAATTCCCTGAGCTTCACTGTCCCAGTAGAATGGATTTGGGGGAAGTAAGGAGGAAGGCCAGCAAGGCAAGTGTCAAGAATGGAGGGGAACCTGAATTGAGTGGTAATAAAAATCAGAAAGTCAGGAAAGAGCCATGTGGAAGGCAGAGATGACAGGTGTCTTCAGTCTGATTGAGCCTGAGGGTCAAAGGAAAACTGACCTGGGTATGTTCAGAAAAGAAGGGAAAATTATGCTTATTTACAGGATAACATGACCCTTGGAAGTTCGCTATAGAAGAGATACTTTTCTATTTTCCCTGGTTTTGCCCACCTTCCTGCAAAGTTTCACTCAGTGCAGTTTAGGGAAGAGGTAACAGGGAGAGATGGAAATGCCTCGTTCTGAGTCTGACCCTGGGAGGTGACTTTGCAGAGGTCCCTGCATGGCTTGGCTGCAAAGTGTTCTCACACAGTGTCCAGATATTTTCTGAATATGACCCTGTTAGAGACTGTAGACTTGTTCAGCCCCCAGACATATCTCTGTGTCATTCTTCCATGCCTGGGTGTGTCCCACTCTTGGAATGGAGCTGTTTTATTGTTCTCAATATTTGTAGTGTTGTCCTGTCACCGAAACGACATTTTATATCAGAAATTTTTACACGACAGTCCAAATAAATGAGAGCTGGTGATATAGAAGTGGTCATCAGTGTTGGAGAGATGATACTGAAGACCGAGCCCCATCTCTTTGTCGCTCTGTGAGTGTCATGGAGCTGCTTGTGGCTTTCTTGTGACTGGCTGTACTTCTAGTCCTTAGAGGGCAGCTCACAGTCCCCTGTGGAGGAAGCCTCTGTCACAGCCTGGACTCATGGTCCTCACTGGCCTTGGCCGGATGTTCATGACACTTCCGTGTTGATCTTTCAGTCAGAAAGGGTTTTCATCATTGCTGCTGTTCAGCTAGAGAAGGGCAAGATTGAAGGTTTCACAAGATTTTAAGAAACAGGTCCTTTGAAACCATTAACTTTATCTACAATTAAGTTGCATGAATTTAAAATGTTTTAGTTAACTTGTATTTTTGAGTGTATATATTGAATGTGTGTTTACATGTTCATTACTAAGTTAAGTGCTGTACGATGCTGTGTACTTGTCTAAGTGACAAAGTCTCACTTAGCTTTCAGAGCTATCCTCCTGAGAACTATTCTTATTCTATCAGTTGCCATA
Source organism: Petromus typicus (assembly GCA_004026965.1). Classification (NCBI taxonomy): domain Eukaryota; kingdom Metazoa; phylum Chordata; class Mammalia; order Rodentia; family Petromuridae; genus Petromus; species Petromus typicus. The sequence continues at coordinate 21,945 of PVIR01009972.1, forward strand.
TTAAAGATGAGACACAGGGGAGTCGAATCACTGGCTGCAGTCGTACCAAGCAGAGTGCTGTGCCTGTTCTCCCTCCCTCCCTGTCAGTCATCTTCATGAACTAAATCCCTGCTCTAAACCATGTTGTCAGTATTCCCGTTCTATAAGAGAAGAAAAGGGGAAGCATGTATATATGACATTCCCAGAGCTAGAGTTATTGTGGTGCTTGACTCCTGAACACCTTCGATGAACGCTGAGTGTCTCCAAGAAGCTACCAGTTGAGTCCTCTCAGTAGCTGTCAACATGGATGACTTGAGCCTCTGCTTGCACGCAGCGCTGGCCTTGGATCTGGGGAGAGGAAGGCTTGCACAGGTTCGTCTCTGTACTGACCTCTACTCTTTGGCCTCTTTTGGTCTGTTGCAGACTTCGCCCCCACCCACAACCACCCAGTCCCCCGAGAGCACCATGGATGCCTCGCTGAAGAAGGAGAAGCCGGCCATCCTGGATCTGTACATTCCTCCTCCGCCCACGGTCCCCTATTCTCCCCGGTACGTCACTCCCATGCGACCTGGCTGAGTCTGGGAGGATGATCAGTCCTGCTGCACAGAAACTCAGGGGGAGGCCTGTGCTACACAGGGTTATACAGTTTGCTGGAGAGGGACCCATAAGAAAAGAATGCCAAAGTATTTTACTTCTGAAAAATTTATAAAAGTATGTATTCCTCCTAGGACCTGGGAGGAGCCATTTAGAGGTCTCTGCAGCTTAAGTTACATTAACTGCATGATAAATTCATGTGGAATCATGAACATTGTAGCTTGATTTCTCTGAGAAAGGTGTTCTTCATGGCACTTTTAGCAAGCCACTAGCATGCTCCATGAACATGGGGGTTCATATGATGAACATATGTAAACATGAACATATGTAAAACATATGATGTTTTACAGACACATGCTTTCTTTGTGGCCATCTTAAGCAATGTGGTATAAGGAGGGCAGTCATACCGGGGAGACAGATGATGAGTTAGGTACATTCCAGGCTTATCTATATCAACTCACATATTATATGCTGAGGAGACAAGAGGATCTGATTATTTCCTTGCTGTACACCTACTGATTGAACAGACAAAAGACAGACCGGACTCCCTGAAACCTGCCATTGTCTCATTCGTTTATTTAAGAAAAAATTGAGAAGTGCATAATTATACTTTTTTTCATATGGGAAAGTTCAGGCTGCATTCTTTTGTAGTAGGATTTTTCTTCACGTTGGGATTTTCCATGGATTTGTTTTTATTCAGCTGAGCTGTTTGCTTCCTCTAAGCTTCTTCCCTTTGGTCAGAGGAGATTGCCAGAGTTTTAGATGGACTGTGTGAGAGCGTGTGGAGGATTTGCCTCACATGATCGGGGCATTCTGGCTGTAGACAGCCCTCTGCCCTGGAGAGTCAAAGGCCAGAGACATGTGGTCCCAGGATCTGAAGGGGTTTCAGCCTCCAAGGTATTCTTGGCTCCACACACAGCGCAGAGTTTCGCCAACAGTCAAGGTGTGCATGGCTGCATCAGAAGCTGGAGAGGGCACTGGGGCTGTAGCTGAGTGGGAGATCACATGCTTAGCATGGGGGGAGACCCCGTGACTCTGAATCTTCTTCTCTGGGCCTTTGGGTTGGTCACAGAAACAGTGCGGAAAAAGGAGAAAGGGAGTGAAACTTTTAACCTCTCTGAGGTAGATGTGTACTTGTGTACCCACGTACAGAATGAAGGATATTTTCTGAGTAATAAGGATGCAAATGGACTGCAGAGAAATGAGTAATGAGTCATGGAAGGTTTATGAGTGGGGAAGTCAGATGCCAGGTTTAAAAGTGGAAAAAGCACCAACTTTTGGGGTGGGAGGGGTAAGCAGACAGTATGCACCTGGGATTGCCACACACAGCAGATCTGAGCAGGAGGCTGCCTTGGGACTCACTTTTGTTTTGTTGGTTTTGTCCAGTAGAGTTGTAGTGATTACCTAAAGGAATTTGCTCAGTGCCAAACACAAAGCAACAAAACCAAACAGAAAAACATCCGGTAACTTGGATTTGACAAATACTGTGTTTTATTACAGTCTGACAATTAGATAGAATTAGGATGTGATCAGTGACCCAGCTCTTTACAATTTCTTTACTGAATTCAGCAATAGTCACTCTCCATTGATTAGTATAAAGGGCCCTTTGTATGGTTGGCATCGTTTTCAAATCCAGCAACTTCATTATGCATCAAGAGTCTTTACTAGATCTTGGGAAAGATACTGTTGGCTCAAGGAAAACATTTCAATAGTGCACACCTTCACTTCTGAGTTCTGTTGCAAATGGCAGATTCAGTTACAGGCTTAAACAAAGAAAAACTAGAGCTGTAACTTTGCCAAGGCATACATTCACTTTTGAGACGTATGTTGGAAACTCTGCCTTTGCTCTAGTTAAATAGAGGGATGGTGTTTGTTCTTTATTGAGAGGGTCTATGTTTAGTGGTAACTGGATTTAAATAAAGTCATGCTTTTCCTTCATTGGGAAAGGAGCTGAATGTCACTTGTGCTAAAGATAGTAGGGTCTTAGCCTTCCTCAGTAGAGAATGCATATGAGTGGTGTAATTGTTGCACATTGTCCTGCAGGGACGAGAATGGGAGTTTTGTTTATGGAGGATTCAGTAAGTGTAAACAGCCGCTGCCTAGGCCTAAGGGCTCAGAGTCCCCAAATTCCTTCTTGGATCATGAGAGCCGAAGACGAAGATTTACCATTGCTGATTCTGATCAGTTGCCAGGGTATTCAGTGGAAACCAACATTCTACCCACAAAAATGAGAGAGAAAACACCGTCTTATGGTACGTTCCTGAGTGTTTGTCATGTTCTGCTGTTTCCTTTGACTTCTCTTTCCCACTCCTTACTTGGAACTGATGGGCGAACTTGGCAGAAGTTGAGGGTAATACGAGGAAAACATGAACCGCAATGCAATTCTAAGTATGAGCCTTTATTCATCTCTCTGAAGCAAAGCCTTGTTGAGTCATTACTCTGCCTGGCATCAAAGCCCAGCTGGGTGAGCTCACATTACAGATTTAACTTTCAGGGTCTGGTTTTGCTGGTGCAGAGGCTCAGGTTTGGCACGCCTCTGTCCTCGCTTGCTGTGGAAACGTGGTGCTTCAAAATACTTTCCTTACTTTAAGACTTGTTATTGCTTCTGCGTAAGTGAGTGAGTGTGAGATCTCGGTTATAAATAAAAGACTGTAAAGTCTCCACCCTCGCTGACTTTGTTGCCTTCCTCCTCGCTCCTCCTCAGGCCGGCCCCGACCTCTGTCCATGCCTGCGGACGGGAACTGGATGGGGATTGTGGACCCTTTCGCCAGACCTCGAGGTCATGGGAGGAAAGGTATGTTCTCATCTCAGCTGACAAAAGAGCACCATGCAGAGTCAAAAGACCCAGCTCCACACTTCTGCTCTGCTCCTAAACATGTTTACACTAAGTAGAGAGAGAACTTAGCTTTTCTGATGCCATTTATCATGTGTTAGGTTAGGCCTACTAAGGAGATCTAAGATCCTATTTATTTCTATAATGGCAAAATTACATAATCATAGTTAGTGCTTATGAATTTCCTAATGAACATTATGGACTTTAAAAAGGCTCTAGTTATAAATGGCCCAATTTTTACACACACAGAAATAAATTACTCATTAAATAATCTCATTCTGAAGTTTATGACTCTTATTAATTAGAGTCTGTTTGATTTCTGATGAACAAACATGAATCTTTCTCTTCCCAATCCTTCTTGGGTTAGAGGATACATAGTATTTGAACAATTACTATTTGAAAGAAATTTGTGTTTCATTCACCCTATAATCAAAGTTACTAGTTACACTTCTAGTCTAGAGGGAAATAAGGCTTAAGAACACTTTCATTTTTTGGCAGATTGCATTTGATTACCATGGCAGGACATTATAACATTGCTTTTGCAACACTGACGCAAAGAACAGTTGAAAAGCTGATGTTCATTAACTCCTAGGTAGTAAGTGAAAGAAGAAATTTCTGGAGGCGTGACCTTGCCACGTGATGACCCCTGACATCTGTTAGGGATGTGGTAACGCTTTCACCCGAGGACCTGTAGCAGCTGGATTGTGCTAACATGACAGAGGGACAGGATGCCAGTCTCTGCTCCAGGGTACCCTTTGTGTACACACTAGAGTCTGTGCAGCAGTCAGCAGGTGGCAGGGCTGTCCTTTGTTTGGATGTAGAGATGGTGGCAGCTTCACAGCCATTCTTACAAGTATGGATTTCTCTCTTTATATACAGAGAGATGGAATAGAGGAGTCAGGGAGGGTGAATGTGGGAAATAGAGATAGAAATGGCAAAAGTACTTGTCCCTCTCATCCTTCTCCTGTATTCTGACCTCTGAATTAAGGTCTTTATCTGCATATGGCCATGTTAGAAGAATACCAGTGTTTGGGGGATATAACTCATATAGTATTAAGTTCACCTTTTTATAACAGACCGTCTGGTGGATTTTTAGTATATTCAGAGGTGTGCTTCAGTCACAACCATCTAATTCCAGAACATTTTCTTCACCTCAAAACATTTTCATTATCCCGGTTAGCAAATCACCCTCAATTCCAGTGTCCCTGGCCTTTGACACTCTCTAATTTACTTTGTGTCCGTAGATTTGCCTATTCTGGAAATGTCATATAAATAGCCACATGCACTATCCAGCTTTTTAATAAGAGGGTTCTTTTGAAAAGTGACTTTTCCCTTCTGATTACAAAAGCAAAACACATACATTAAAAAAAATCTGGAAGACATGAGAAAATAAGACCTAGGTCAAGCGTGGTGGTACGTACCTATCATCTCAGCAGTCTGGGAGGCAGAAGTAGAAGGATCACAAGTTCAAGTTTGGCCAGGTGGCTTAGTGAGACATGTTTCTAAATTTAAAAGGAGGTGAGTGGGAACGTAGCTTAGGAGGAAGGCCTCAAATTCATTTCACAGTAAGGAAAAAAACAAAACAAAACTCAACTTGACTGAAATCTGCTTCTGAAACATAGAAACAATCACAGGGAATATTTTGTGTATCTTCCAGTTCCTATATTTACACATTGCACACTGAAAAAAAACATGGAAAGTGGAAGAAGTAGGTGTTCAATAACACTGTATAATGTGAATATTGGTTAGAATAAGTCATTTCTTAAAATAGCTGCTTTAGTATTATCTATCTTGGCTGGAGGACTTAGTTTGCCATTGCTAGTAGGTTATTTCTGTGGCCTTTCCCCTGTTATGAATAACATTTCAGGATGCTTATTTTGAGGAGTGAGATTTCTAAGGACTACTGCATGTTACCAGTGTGTCCTGCACTTTACATTTTTGTTCAGCTTCGTAAATGGCAGCCCTCCCCAGCAGGTTAGCTGCCATTTAAAGCCAGATCCTTTTTTCCTCAAGAATGCTCCCATAGCACAGGACATGAAAATCTTTGACTCTTGAGCTGCCAGCTGAGGACACCCTACCTTCCTGAGTGTTCCTGGAGGTGATCTGTGACCAGAAATACCACACTGGGGCTTGCGGGCTTCATGCAGCAGGAGAGGGCAGTGTTGGAATCATACCTTGTTCTGTCTGTCTTCGGAGGTTTTCTCTTTGTTCCCATCCTGAGGGTTGAACTCAGGGCTTTCACACTGAGCTGCATTTCCTGGCTCTCTTTTAAATTTTAAAATTTTGAGACAGGTTTTTCCTAAGTTGGTAAGTTGACTAAAATGGGCTCAAATTTGTGATCCTGCTGCCTCAGCCTCCCACAGGGCTGGAATTAAAGGCATGCGTCACACCACAAGGCATTGTCTTTGGTTTTTTATTTTAAGTGATTTACAAAAATTCTCCCACTGATAAAGAAGTGTAGTTTCTCTGGCTCTGCTGGACCTTTCCTTACCTCTGAGCAGGGAAAGCAGCCTGAACTGCTCTTCTAGTTTGCAGACACTAGGGGGCGAGCTGGTGCCACATGCGTGCCTGTGACCTTGGGTTCTTTTTCCCCTACTGATGCCTCACTGTGGATTGCTGTTTTAATGCATTCCTGGTCTTTGTCTGGATGTAGGGGAGGATGCCCTTTGCCGGTACTTCAGTAATGAGCGGATCCCACCAATAATTGAAGAGAGCGCCTCGGCCGGATACAGGTTCTCCCGGCCAGTGACAGAGAGGCAGCTGGTGCGTGGTGCAGACTACATCCGCGGGAGCAGGTGCTACATCAACGCAGACCTGCACAGCAGCGCCACCATCCCGTTTCCGGAGGAGGGGACCAAGAAGAAGGCGGCCTCCTCGGAGCCTTCCCTACTGGTCAGCTGGCTCACACGCCTGAAGCTTTTGACTCACTGAGGCCGCACGGGCGCCTGCTCCCAAGTGCCTTGTTCGGAGACAGCCCTCTATATTCACCATGGGCTTTGCAGGGCCCTGCACCATTTCCTTTGTTTTTCCTAGAGAGTTGTACGCTGCCCTTCTTGGACTTGGGAAGTCATTGATGGCTGCAGATCTGGGAATCTTAAGGCGGCTCACGGAGGCAGAAGGACATAGTCGACCCCTTCCACACATAAGAGACACGGAGGCATCCACAAATCGGGGTGGTCATGCGCGCGGTGGTCATTGCTGTAATCATTTTCCTGGGTGAGGGGACTCAGAATAGTGGCTGTTGTCAGATAGATGTGTTGGTTTGTGATCCACCCTCTACTGAGAAAGGCAGTTAAGAGAAAAGATTTTTTTCCCCTAGGGTTTTAAAGTGCATGCACCATGACTTGTAAATACAGGGACTTCGACTCTGAATGGACATAGCAGTGTGTGATGGTCCTCAAAGCAGAGGACCATGTAGATCTGTTACATTGCTCAGCCCCCTACTTGTAGCAAATTCAGCCTCGGTCATGAGTCATGCTGAAGGACATGAGCACACGTGCATGGGCTTGTGACGCACAAAGAAACGTGCTTACTCGTGAGAGGAATTGTCGTCCTTATGTATATTATTGTCATTAAGGGAAGAGAAGCTATAAGATTTGCTGAAAGCCAAAGTATCAGTCAGAAAAGCTGAAGCAGCAGGATTTAGGTTTGCGATACATATATCAGTTTGCATTTTTGATCTGCTTGATGTCTGTCTTCTTGAAAGAACCCACAGTTCTTCAAAATTGGACATGTTTTGTTAATTAGAAAAATCTTGGAAAGCCTTGTGGTCACTAACTTTCAAACTAGCTTCAGGTATTTTGAAAAAGTGCATCTGACTAATTAACTCTTGTTTAAACTGAATGTATGATATTTTGTTAGAAGGAAAAGTACTATCTTGTTAATTTAAGTGTTTAAATATAGTTGTATATTTTTCTTACTCTTAGTCACATGTAATTGAAACATTTCTGTTTTGCGCCACTCACAAGGCTGATGAAAGTGAGTGTTAAAGTTGTTTTCAGATTTATAAGTGACCAGCCTCATTGTTGCCAGTTTGGGCGCTCATATTAAAAAACACAATAAAGCCCCTCAGGCATTTTGGGATTTTCTGAATTAGTAGTGGAAGAGCTGAAGGATTATATGGAAAGTAAAATTACAATAAGGGACTTCTCCACGGTATATTTCTAGGCATAGCTGGTACCCCCTAGTTCGAATACACACTGTGGAATTGTTTGCTTTGCTGACTTGCCTGAAATTGAGCCCAAGAGAAACTCACACCAGATAGGAAAAGTCTTTCCTCTAAAATGCCTCTATTGTAGTGAGGTTAGAGGAGCTAGAAGCCACTCACGTGAGTGTGACAAATATCACAGGAGCTGTTTTCCTTGTCAGCCTCCGAGGAATCTGAGAGAACATGGCATATCCCATGAGGACCCACGTGTGCTGTGCATACTGGATAAGATCAGGGAAGGGATGCTTGATCCAGTGCCTCATCTGTGCCTGGGCCCAGTGTGCCCCCAGGACTGGGGGTGGGGGGCTGGGCCTGCCAGTTTTACCATTCACTGAGCTGCTCTGTGCCCAGGTGTGGCCCTGTTTCTTTTTGCTCCTAGATTCAGGGGAGGCCTCTTGTGTTGCATTTCCACTACTTAATGATTTAAAAACCTTCGGAGATCTCCTTTGACATGGGGGTCCCTTGCTGGGGAGAAAATACCACTTGTCTACAAAGCTGACTTTTCAGAACTCACTCTGAACTCTGTGCAGCATCAGATCATCTCAGACCTCTCCCTAAGCGCCAGGGGAAGGTCAGGGAAGGTCCTGACGTCACCTACTTGTAGTTAGTCTGCATAGCTTTGTTTTATTTGTACTTTTATCTGGGATTCTTTCCTGAATTGTGTTTGAGAAATAGATTGCTGCTAAAAAAATTTTTGTACACTTCTATTTTTGAAATATATATATGATAGCTAATGTGAATTTCTTAGAAGTGAATGGAAACTGTTTCCCTCAGTATTTTTAAAAATTGACTTTCTTGGTACATTTTATACAAACCTTATGATCACACTCAACAGCTTCATTCCATATTTATCCTGCTTCATGGTGTATATGTGTTAACATATGAAGGCACAGGATGAAATAATAATTTAAAACAGTGGTCTTTTAGCTTTACCAGCCCCATTCAAGTCTCACTTTTTAAATACTATTTCATAACATCTTCTTATAATCAGCAGATGAAAATTAGATGGTAAGACATTCATGCATGAAAACATTGTACGTCTTACTAATCTGAAATTAAATTAACAGATAATATAACCTACTTCGAAGCAGGCACACCAGTGTCATGTTCTAACTGAAGTATAATGGAATTATTGTAATGTGTAAATGTTCTGGCATGATTACATTGTGGGTCATGAAATAATGAAACAAGTGGGCATATATGACATGTGTTCAAACATATGGTGCTTTAAAGTTTTAAAAATTATGACAGTAGGAGACATGTTGGTATGAATCTCCTTCTACATACTTTCCTTTGCCTCAAACAGACTTATCCCGTTGTTCTTGGAACTTTTTGAAGCAGTTCTGGAAAATTTCTCTCATGTTTTTAGCTGCACTTTTGTGGCTGCCTCTTTGTCCCGAATCACTTCACAGTGTTTGCTGAATTTTCATGCTCATTTTGACTCTGGGTGGGGAAGAGCCAGAAGTCTCACAGTGCCAGATCAAGTGTATGAAGGGGCTTAGGACACACTGTAATGTCTTCAAATGTCTGTGTTTTGTTGGATGTCACTTGACAGCAGCATTCATTGTATTTTTTGTCACACTTTGTAAAGACAAAAAAGACTTTAGAACTGCTTCTGAAAGTGGTTAGAATAATGTAATGTGTATGCAAAGTAAGGTGGATTATTTTGAGGGAGAGTTATGGCCATGTATCATTTACTGTAATACAATTTTAAAAATTTAAACAGTTGGAATAACCCCATTTAAGTACTGTATAATGTACATGCATGTGTATGGATATACGTGTGTGTTCACATGTCCAGGGTAGCTATATATAGTACCCACTTCTGGAGCTATAAGTACAGACCAGTGCAAGCCTGCTTACACTGCCTGCTCAGTACTAGAACCCAAGGTGATGGTACTGAGCATCAGTACTCACACTGTTTGCGTAAAATGTCATTGGTTCCTGATAAAGCTGGAGACAAAACAGATGTCAATGGTAGCTGCACTTACAGTGTTAGTGTGTGCCGAGCAGTGTCTCAGACGCCCACCATCCCCACGAGGTGAGCACTGCTGCTGCTCCCACTTCACACAGGTGTGAGCTATCCCATGCTGTGGAGCTAATATAGACATGGGAGACAGAGCCAGGACAAAGGTGGAAGGAGACAGGTTCTGGCCTCTGCTAATCATCCCCACCACACGGGCTGCCCTGAACACTCTGACTGCGTTTTCGAAAAATTCAGTGTTTTGAAACTCAACTAAAAATTCAGTTTGTATAAAAAGTGAAACTATATACAATATTCACATAAGTTTACACTAGATGAATTGAAAGTTGTGATGGTGTGTGTGTGTGTGTGTGTGTGTGTGTGTGTGTGTGTGTGTTCCAGTCCTTTTATTTTTTATTTTGAAAGAAAGACTCACAGAGTTTCCCAGGCTGAGCTTCATCTGGCAGTCCCTGTGCTCCAGATTCCTAGAGTGCTGGTATTACAACCTTGTCGCCATGCCGGGCTAGTTGAGTTAATGCTTTGTTGAGATGAATTTAACCTGTAAGCTTCTGTGGCACCTAGTAAATGCAAACAGTTACTTCCTGTTACCACTACCTTCCATGCACCTCTATTTCCAAAAAGGCCTTTGGGGGGCAGCACCGTCTATTGTAGAACAAAGGTTCTGCAAGAAATCCTGCTACCAGTATTAATTTATATATTTGTCCATTTTCTGTCTCTAATTCTGCTTGCTCAAATTTTTTTTTCTTCCACCAAACTTGAAATCTTAGAATTGGTTTTATAGATTTTGTTTTGTTTAGTTTTAATTCACTCCCCTACTGCAGCCCCAGGCAAAGCTCTTGTTGCCTCCTCTGGCCCAATGACCATCAGCAACCCCATGTTTCATTTTATTAGCTTCAAAAAGTCTTAAGAGTTATATACTCATAGCTTTCATCCTCCAAGAGTTTCCGTGAGTAAATTTGTTTAACATTTGAATTTTACCAGTGAAGAAAAACTCTGTGTTAATTTTTGTGACCTGAGCATCAATAGGGTAGAGAGATATTTAGGCCTCACTTGGACGTGTTCACCTATTGTATCGGTGATTAGTTTTCACAGACCGTTGGTTCACATTTTATTCCCATTGTTGTTAAGAAGAGCATGACATCATTTCCTTCAGGATGAAACTACCACAAGCCGCTTGCCTGAAGATTATATGAAAGGTGAATATCTTTTAAAAAAATAAACTGCTTTAGTCCTCACTCTGGTTTGCCAAGTGAAACTTGATTTTATTCATTTTTTGGAATTACTCCGTGGCTTAATCAGCTTGTATTGCTGTAACAAAACACTAGCCTCTATGGCTTGAATGAGGAAAACATTTCTCACGGTTCTGGGGCTGGGAAGTCCATATTAAGATGCTGGCTGGTGCAGTTCCTAGGGAAGGACTTGTCTTTGTTTTCAGATAACCATTTTAATGCAAGAGGAGAGAAAAAGGAATACTAGAGTGCTCACTTACAAGGGCATGAAGCATGTCGTGGTGACCCCACCCTCATGACCTAATTACTTCCCAAAGCCCCTCCTCCCGACACCTTTATACAGTGCCCTAGAGCTTCCGAGGGACTCAGTCATGCAGTCCATGCCACTCTGCCTGTGCATGTACTATTTCATGCTAATCAGCTGAAAGAGAAATATTGTAAAGTCTTTTTATGAAAAACTGGCTTAGAGAGTAACTCAAACACTCTGCTTTGAGGGAGCAGAGTCCCAAACTCTGTTCATGTACTCACACAGTATCCAGCTCAGGAGTCCTTCAGAAATTGGGGCTATGACCCAGTGATTCAGAAAGAAGAGAGATTTTGTTCATAACTAACAAAGTTAAGTCCCATCACAAGGCGGCTTTGGACGGTCTTTTGGGACCTTTGGGCACTCATGCCACTTCTTTTACAAAAAATACATCTGGCACAGTTGGTAAGGATTGGATTCCAGGTGCATCCTGGTTGTCCCTAGGCCCTTTCTAAAATCTATCACTCTGCTTATGAAGCCATTTTTTGAACCAGTCACCTGTTGTTTTGCTTCTAATTGACAACAAACCTCGGGATGCAGACACGTGAGGCTTCCAGTGGAGAAGGTGGGTGGTTACTCACCCTTCACTGTCTACTGTCTACTGCCTGCTGTTGGCCACTTGGAACTTGACACTGAGGAAGACAGCCCAATGCCTGAGGTTTTGGTCACATTTGCAGCCAGCTTCTTATGCAGTGATCTCCTTTAGTGAGCTTTGTGTTTTTCTGAAAAGTTGAGAAACTGGTGCTGTAGAAGAAAGTTAAGAAATCAACCTCAAGGATATGTAAAAAGGAAAAGAGTAACCACTGCTTGCATCTAGGGATGACAATATTCTTGTTATATTCTCTTCCTTTGCCCAGAACATTGCAAACACTCATATTTTAGTGAAGGGATGATTAAAAGGAGAGAAAATATAACAAATGATTGAAATGAAGGAAATTGTTCTCCTGGCTAGGCTTGTTAAAGGGATTTCTAATTCAACTTTATTATCAGGGGATAAAGATGTGATTTTATTTTAAGATATTCTGTCATAATTTTGACATCCTGCTTGGAACATTTTGATTATTTCAAAGAATCATGAAAGAGCATTAAAAATGAAGTTTAATATAAAGTAATGCTGTCTCTGAAGGAAGCAATTGTTCTTTTAATTTAGCAAATGTCAGGTTCCGTTTTCCTACTCACATCTACACTCTCTGTCATTCCAACTGAGACTCTACCAGGATCAGAGAGGAAGAATTTGGGGAATTAGTCCTGATTTAGTCCTAGGTCACCCCCCAGTGATCCACCTCTTTAATCCCGGCCCCACCTCCTAACAGCACATTCAGCTACCTAACTCATCAGTGATGAGAACAGCACCTCTGTGATCCACTTGCCAAATATACAAGCGCTTTGGGAGACATTCCAGGTCTACATCAGGTCTATACATCTTTGACTTTTGAAACTGGCATTGAGTAGTTAGAAGCAGTTGAGTCTGAGCTTTTGAAGTCAAATAATCCAGTTCTCCTATTTACCAGTTCTGTGATTTGAAGCAGCTTACCTGTGGTTTTGCTCCTCAGTTATCTATGAAATGGGTTAACAGCAGAGGCTTAGAATGATCAGAGGGAGAATGTGAGGGCCTTGCTCAGGCTACTCCAACACACAGCACTTTCCAGACACTGACTTGCTGTACAATAGAAGCTGTATTTACTCCATCTCAATCTGTAGTAAACAACACAACACACTCAGAGCTGGTCAGCAGGAAATTGCACACTCTTTAGTCTATAAACAGCAAAATATACCACCATCAAAAGCAGCTGTGGAATATGTGGCCTAAAATTGTGGTTTTTGCTGCTGCAAATCTCAATTACTGTGACATTTTGGTGAGTCAGAACCTGAGAAAAGTTGAAAGTCTGTTTATGATTGGACATATGCAGCATACTAGAATTTTGTTCCAACATTGGTTTGACTTACCCTCAATATATCTTCTTTCCTTACTGTCTTCACCTTCCTTCAACAAAATGAAACATAAAAACAAAGTCTAAACATGGTTTTTGATCTTCCAGGGGACTGAAAGATATTTTTACCCTTCAGTGCTATCTTCAAGTAGGATGCCAAAACTCATGTTTATAGTTGATTTTTATTGTTCTATTCTCTGTTTATTTTTATTTATTTTTTAGATAGGTTCTTAGTAAGTTGGCCAGGCTGTCCTCAAATTCATGAGCTTTCTGCCTAAGCTATCCAAGTGCTGGACAGGGATGTACCACAGTGCCAGGCAATTTCTATATTTTCTTTCTTTCTTTCTATCTCATTCATTCATTCATTCATTCATTCATTCATTCTTTTTTCTTTCTTCTTTCCTTTCTTTTTCTTTCTTCTTTCTTTTTTTCTTTCTTCCTTTCTCTCTCTCCTTTTTTAAAAGAATAGTATAAAAGAGATAGGGAAAGAGAAACTATGAGAGAGACAAAGGGATTGAGATGTGGATGTTAGGTTCAGACTTTTTGGTTCTCTGGGCTGTGCATGATATTCAAATACCCGGCACATACGGGACATAGGCCAAAGTGATATATAACACTCCAGTTCTGAGCTAATACAGATACAGTGGTTGTTGTAGAGGTTGTTTCTGCAGGGACTAGCATGAGCAGCGATTGCCCATATATTGCAGTTTAGTTATTGATTCTGCTGGACTGGGGTGGGCTGGGGCCATAGGTTTTTTTTTTTTTTTTTTTTTTTTTTGCGATACCAGAGATCAAACTCAGGACCTTGCATTTGTCTGGAAGTTGCTGAGCTACATCTTGAGTCTGGGTGCAGTTTCTTAAATAGAGGATTTCTCAGACTTTCCCAGCTTGAGCTCTTGCATTAGTTACTTTATTGTGAGAAGGACAAAATAGCCAACACTCACTACTCAAAGGAGGAAAAGCTTCTTTTGGCTCACAGTTTCAATGGGTTCAGTCTATGATTAGTCAGCTCTGAGATGAGGCAGGTGGTATGGTGGAGGGAAGCTCTTCACCCACTGCATCCAGAGAAGGCAAGAGCTGTTTACAAAAATACACTTTTCTAGGTCACCCCCCACGCGATCCACCTCTTTCATCCAGGCCCCACCTCCTAACAGCACGTTCAGCTACCTAACTAATTCATCAATGATGAGAACAGCACCTCTATGATCTAGTTGCCAAATATACAAGCGCTTTGGGAGACATTCCAGGTCTACACCATAATAAATCTTGGGTGTGTTCTCTCCTATTGATAGAACCTCTGTGACTTTGTAGATGGTTATTTGGCCAATTTTTGCCTCAACCATCAGCACTTTGTGTGATTCTACTTAAGGGACTGCAAATGCCCTGAGGCCAGAGATCATCTTTTCTCTTTTTCCTTTCAGCATGAGCCAAGTCTGTTCTGTGTCCCATTTCACAGTTGCATTTTATACTAATCATCTGTCTCTATGAATTTCAACCCCAGGGATACCTAATGTTGATCCCAAGTCTGGTCTTACTCATCTGTTCATTGCTGGACCTACCATTGTTTCCTAGGGAACAAGAAGGCTACCCATGGAGGAATATGACATTGGCATTTTGTAGTATTTGTGTTTATGCAATGCCAAGGATAAACAAAGGATACCCTAGATCAGAAGAGCTACAGAAACAAGATCCCTCACAACTACAGCCCTGCTGTTTTTAGAAAGAAAAAATGGAATCAAAACTTCTCAAGATTTTGCTTGAGAATAGTGGCTTCAGTGGTTTTAGTACTCAACCCCTCAAGATAAAAGCATAATGATATTTCACTGTTTAGCTTAAATCTACATAATTACACTCCTTCAACTGAACATTCTACAACTGCAATTGTACTCTATCTGGCCTGAATTTATTTTGAGGGCATATAATGGAAGAACACTTAGTCTAACCTGGCTTACAGTACTATATTTTACTTGGAAGCATGGCTGACAGTCCTTGAGAGATTGCTTCTGCAGCCACTATAAAGAGATTCAATGGCTTTCACTGAATCACACTCATTAGATAATATGAAATGCAAGTATCAGGGTGGAGATTTAGCATTTATTTTATTTTAAGTAGCCACTAGTTGAGTTGGCCCAATATTTTTTCTTACACCATTAACACTTAGCTCCGAATTATTAAGTCCTGTTGATCGAATCATCTTAATTACTGACTCTGGTCATTGAATGAGTCTCAACGTTATCTGTAGAAAGTCTCCTTGACTGTGGTTGGGAAAGAATTATTAATTTTTCCTCTTTCTCCAGAGCATTAGCACATCCTCTTAGATAGCATGCTAGCTCAGATTGTGACTCTTTCTAAGCAGAGACTGCATAACTCATATAGTATATGTGACTAAAGTAACTAGATGGTAAAATTAATGACTGCAGTCAGAAAAAAATAGAAAAGATTAAACTTTCTATGAAAGATTTGATTTGTAAGATTTTTGCAAATGATTACATACAGAATTTCACTATACTAGCTCTCACTTTAAAGAAAACCTTACAGTGGCAGTCAGAACTCAATCACATTTATAGGGGAATAATCCTTGACTATCAAGAGCAACTTATTTGGTTGCAGAATTTCAGTAACTGCTGAGAACAGCAGCGGTTTCAGAATGCCACTGAAAGGTCATTAAAGAGTTATGAGGTAGGCAGCTTCAAATTAGCTACAGAAAACTATTAATGGGGGCTAGGAAAAAGAATAGTCTTATAAATTCAGGCCAGATAGAGTACAATTGCAGTTGTAGAATGTTCAGTTGAAGGAGTGTAATTATGTAGATTTAAGCTAAACAGTGAAATATCATTATGCTTTTATCTTGAGGGGTTGAGTACTAAAACCACTGAAGCCACTATTCTGGACCCAACAAATTTCCTTGCAGAAATTGTCTGACACATGATTTTTCTTTTTCTTTCTCTTCTTTTTTTTTTTTTTTTTGAGACAGTGTCTTATTAAATTTCTAAGCTCACACCTGCAACTCTTTTGCCTTAGCCTCTCAGTGTACTGGGGTTACAAGTCTGCACCACCATGCCTGGCTTAAAAATTTACTTTTAAACTAGCATTGACATTTGCTTATTCCTACATTGAGCTCATGTGAGTCAGTGGGATTCTGTGCAGATAATAAGCAGAAATTACACTCTCTAGGAATCCTACCTTCAAAAAAAAAAAAAGAAGATAAATAGCAGGAAATGCTAAAAAAAAATGATGCAGTTCAACAAAGAAAAATAATTAAAAAGAAGAGACGCTAGATAATAAAAAAGAATCCTTTGCAAATAACGTTTAATGAAGATGACTATTACTGGGGCTCCATATGGTTATTTTCCTCTAATTAATACTTTGGAGGAAAAACACTCATCACTGCTTTAGAATTAACTGAAAATGTAGACCACTGTTTTCACTCCTTCAATGGGAAATGGGATTGAATCTATTCTTGGCAATGGAAAATACTTGGTGCGTGTAAATGAGAAAATGAGACTCTCCTCTCTCTGCACAGGGAACGCTCGTCCTACATCTCCCATGAAGCCTCATGCACCCTGTTGTGGCCTCCTTTACTCCACTTGCTCTTTTTCTATCTGTGCTCCCTGACTTTTGGCCTTTCTTTCACTCTGTTCTTTAGCCTGTCTGTTTTCCTGATGCAGCGGAAAGTGGCTGCTTCTGTTTCTCTTTTTACAACTTTTTTCTCTTTATTTTGTACATGTTTGCAGTGCATAGTGATTACATTCAGATGGGAAATTGTTACATGTACATAACACATGTAATTCTTTCTACTTTCCCCTCTCTTCCTCCCTCTCCCTCTTCCCTCCATCCTCAGTCTTCTTCCCACTTGCAAAAGATTTGCTCTCTATGTGGAGAAGACCTCTCACACTTACCTTTGGCCTACTGACAGGACAAATTTTATTTGGCAAGTGGGGGAATAAGCAGCAAAGAATCTAGGCATGAGGCATCCATGGTTCTTACGTGTTCTTTTGAACAGCAAGGAGAGATGAAAAGGTACTTGGCAGGAGGGCAAAGAGTGGCGTTGGACAGTTGTCCGATGACTTTCCCAGAGTTCAGGAAAGAACAGCTGTCCCTTTGCTGGGCATTTCCATTATTTGTTTTCCAACTCAATGATTTTGATGTTTTACTTTCCCCCTGTTCTGTTTCTATTTTTTAAAAGTGTGTATTTGGCAACAATCTCAAAATCTCAATGGCTTTGCACATTGAGAGTTCACATTCTCCTGCAATATCCACTTTGTGTGTCCTGAGTTGGTGACACTTATCCAATTAGTGACCTAGGAGCTTGAGTTGAGTGTATCCTATGACTTCTTCAGTTTGGGCTTCAAGGCTACCCTGGCATTGGCTCTGTAGTCAGCTAGGTGGGAAAGTGAGAACTCAGCCAACCTAGCTTAGAAATGATGGTCACAGTCACGGTAACTGCAGGGAAGTTTAGAAAAGAGATATTGGTAGGGATTAATGGTCTCTGCCATGTTTCTTAAACTGGATACTTAATTCATTAATATATAGATTTTCTTTCTCAATATTAATACCCAAGACTATAAGTTTCCCTTGAAACATTACTTTGGTCATATTTCATGAGGTTTAGTATATAGTTATATTATGTTTTATTCCTTGATTCATGCATCATTTCAAAGTTTTCATATTTTTATTATCTTGAGATAGAGAAGGATTTCTAAAAAATATGGGATTGGCTATAACAGAAAAAAAAACTAGCCAATCTTTTCTTCAAAAGGTAACCTTAAGAAACTGAGAGGATAGCTATAGTTAGAGGGAATTTAAAAAATCATGGATTAGTATCAAGAATATACCGTATAAAAATAATATATTGTATAAATAATTTTTACAAGTAAACAAAGACAAATCAATTCAAAAATGAGACAAAAAGCACCTAGCCACACGCTTATAATCCTAGGTCTCAGGGAGGCTGAGGCAGGAAGATTGTAAATTTGAGTCCAGACTGGAAAATTTAGTGGCTTTATAAGAACTTTTCTCAAATAAGGATCTGAAGTGGGATGTAACTCAGTACAAAGGTCCTGGGTTCAATTCCCAGCTCTGAAAACAAAAAGTCAAACAGCAGTTCACAAAAGGGAGAATGTCTGTGTGCACCTGCAGAGGTGATTACTTGTGAGCAAGGAAATTTCTATCAAACGCCTATGGAGATACTGTTCTCTGCCAAACTGATGGGCATGTGTTAAATAGTTTGAAAATACTTGGAGGACATTCTAGGAGTCCTAGCAGAACATGGCCAGCAGGCATGAGGTTAAATTAGCATCGAATATTTATATACCCTATGGCCTAGCAATTTTACTCTGACTGCAAAACAAAATGAGATAATTGCTACAATTTAAAAGAATGGTCCTTTACAAGCTGGTCCCCTAGAAAGGAACTGGGCTCCTACAGAGTCCCTGGAAACGGCTGTGACTCATTACTGAGGACTATCAAATCCAATCACATGCAAAGTTACAACCTTAGACCCCATTTTGCTGCTTAATGACCTGAAGGATGAGTTGTTCTCTAACCATATAGGCTAAGAAAGCGAGTCTTCCTGCTAGTTGGCAGTGTCACTGAGCCACAAAATCAACTCCAGAAAGGTTGGTCTTCCTAAGTCACACAGTTTAAAGTTTCTACTAGGTTTAGGAACTTCTGAGATTCTGAAGTGGATGCTGTTTAGTGTCCCAGATGAAATAATAGGAAACTTCCCTGCATCTACGTTTCTTTTTCTGAGAGTGTCCCCAAGAATGGTCTCCAGGGGATCGGTTGTGTGTGCTGCTTGGCCACCTGCTTTTGACTGCACAACACAGCTCAGTGCCCGTCAACAAAAGAAGGTTGACATTGTGGTGTATTGTTACAGGGGACTTTCCACAGCAAGAGAAAATGAATGAATTAGGGCTGTTCACATCAAGGAACTGCCTTACCATGGTGCTGAGCAGAAAGAATGTCAAAAGGTGGCACACAGCTTGGCTGTACTCTTTTCAAACGTTTAGAACTGAAAAATATATTATTTAGATACAACATGTATGAGAAAGAACACACTCAGTACAATGGTCCTAGGGGTGAGATAGAAAGGGCAAGAGAAAAGAAGAAACTCATCAGTGTATAAGGGATAGTTTTATTAGTTCAAATCTCTAAAAACAGAGCCAGTGTTAAGGTCAATCTATTTTTTATTTTTTATTTTTTTGAGACAGGGTCTCACTTTGTGGTTCAGGCTGGCCCTGAGCTCAGCCTCAAACTCACCTCACAGCAATCCTCCTGCCTCTGCCTCCCGAGTGCTGGGATTACAGGCATGAGCCACCATGCCCAGCACTGTGGTATGTGGTACTGATGACTAGTGGGCATGAGTCTCCATACCCGGCATTGCTGTATGTAGTTACTGGTTTGAACCTGGGCCCTTGCACTTGCAAGGCAGGCACCAGAACCACTGAGATAAATCCCCAGTCCTGGGATAAAACTATAGATGCTTTACGTGGAAGATACAAACCCAAGAGTAGTAAAGTGAGAAAGAAAAGAAGTGAAACCAAAGAACCAGTGAAAACTATCAAAGGCTGAATTGTGTCCTGAAGTCCTAAATCCAATAGCTGAAATGTCGCCATATTTGAGGATGAAGTCTTTAAAGAAGTTAAAATGAAATCACTAAGGTGAGCTCAATCCAGTATGATTATTGGATACTGGGACACATGTGCACAGATATTTATTTTGATGCACATATGTGCACACCCAAAGACCTGAAGAGAAAGGGAGGAAATGGCTAGTTACAGGTTAAGGAGAGGGACTTCAGAAATTAGCCTTGTTGACACCTCAATCTTTGACACACACCTTCCAGAACTATGATAAATTAAATTTCTTTTGTTAAGCCACTCACTCTTGGCACTTGGTCATGTTAGTTGTAGCAAAGGAATACACAAAGTGATACAGTTTTACTGAGTGACAATAGAGTGAGGCATGTAGAGATGCAGC
The DNA here is from genome assembly GCA_004026965.1 of Petromus typicus. Taxonomy (NCBI): domain Eukaryota; kingdom Metazoa; phylum Chordata; class Mammalia; order Rodentia; family Petromuridae; genus Petromus; species Petromus typicus. The sequence goes on from PVIR01009972.1 coordinate 41,987, forward strand.
AGGTCTAGGCATCTGTGTTCTACATAATGAGACTTCTTTGAAAATCTGTAAGGAGTAATCCATATGAGGGAGGAAGAAAAACACTTAGCTTTTCATCTCCAGTCTCACATTGGTGAGCTTGCTCTTAGGAAGTTAATGTTCCTTTATTTTCATGTCAGCTTGCCTCTCTAGGGGCTGTTCAAGATGCCAGTGTCTATATCCCACAGTGCAGCTCTTTGTGCAAGTCTGTAAAGTGCAGGAAGACTTAGATGCACAGGTAGCCAACCTGGACATGTAGTCAACAGTCAAGGGGATGGCACACCTTCATCAGCCCTAGACAGGGTACTCTGATAGCCTCAGAGAGTTGCCAGGACTGTACAAGGGTTGAGGCAGAGCAGTGATGGAGGGCTTGAGACATGGGTGGTGCTGAGGGAATGCAAAAGAGTCACAAGAGATCTGTGATTGACCCATGATAACCTAGTTCTTGTTAAGATAGGGTGTATAGGTGGTCATTTATTATTTTCAAAATTAAACAAATAAGTTAAAATGACAAATGCAGATGTGAATAGAAGATGGTATATAATGATTCATAAATCAAAGGTTACTCAGTTCTTGATTCTTGAGTTTTTGTTTTTCTATAAAGAGGCATGTTGTTCTCTACTCCATGAATATTAATATATTTAATTTCATTTATTAAACTTTTCAACATACTATTCATTGACTCTCTTGGCTAAATTTATTCCTAAGTATTTTATTTATTTTTGGAACTATTACAAATGAGATAGTTTGCTAGAATTTCTTTTATTTTCATTATTTATTTACTTTATGGTATGTTGAATTGAATTTAGAACCTTGCACTTGTGAGTAAGAGCCAGAACAACTGAGCTAAACCCTTGCCTAGGTTTTCTTTTCAATAGTTTATTGTTTGTATGTAGAAGCACAACTTATTTTTGGATGCTGATTTTGTTTCTTGAAGTTTTGCCAAATTCATTTATTCATTTTAATAGTTTTAAAAATATCATTTTAGGGGGCCAGGGATTTAGCTCAGTGATTCTGGTGCGTGCATTGCAAGTACAAGGGCTTGGGTTCATCCCAGGTAACCATATACAACAATGCTAGGCATGGAGACTCATGCCAATCAGCAGTCAGAACCACATACCACAGTGCCAGGTGTGGTGGCTCACACCTGTAATACCCACACTCAGGAGGCAGAGGCAGGAGGATTTCTGTGAGTTCCAGGCCTGGCTGGGCTACATAGTGAGCTCAGGTCCAGTCTGAACTACAAAGAAAGACCTGTCTCAAAAAAAATTATATATATATATATATATATATATATATATATATATATATATATATATAATTTTAGAGTGTTCCTTGTGTAAGTTCATGTTATTTGCAAACAGGAATACAGAAATTCTGTGATTTGTATGGAATCACTAATTACCATGAATAACTATATCCATATTAAGAAAATAAAGCTGGAGCCACCAAATTTCCTGATTTCAAAAGATGTCACAAAATTTCAGTCATAAAAACAGATATACTTATGAAAAGAACAAAATAGAGTGTGCAGAAAAAGCACACACAGATAGTAAACTGTCTTCCACAGACAGCCAATAATACACAATGAGGAAGGGATAGTTTCTTCAATAAATAATGTTCAAAAGAATAAAACTGGACTGTGGGAGTCAAGGAAAGAGGAGGTAGCTAGAACCCTCATGGAGAATTCCAGACCCCTGTGAGTCCCACAGCAAAAGGATAAACAACCAACCAACCAACCAACAAACAAAGTCAGAACTTTGAGAAAAGGCTGAGCCCAGGATTGACTCTTGCTACTCTGAGCAGTGGCAGCAAAAGGCCAAATACTGCAGCAGCAGAAATGGTATTTGGAGCAGTATTGCAGGATTGTGGGAGCAGAAGCACTTATAACCTCTATGCACCTTTATTTGTTACTAGGCCTTCACACTCATAATTCTACTATACATAAAATAGGGTGGTCCTACAATAATCCCTGTGGTTGAAGGTTACATACGATAGGTTACATCCTTAAATTCCAGTAAAACCCAGCAAATCTTAAAGCCAATAACCTTAGTGAAGTAATCCTTGTAATTTAAGATCCCAAAGGTTGGGCAGATGGTCAATAGTTGATCCTGCAGGGCAAAGCAGATGTCTGAAAGGCCAAGTACACAAGTCATAAATCTGAGTAAGTCATTCGCAGTTCCTGACACTGGACTCTTAGCAATAGCATATACAAAATCAAGTCAAAATGGATTAAATACTTAAATGTAAGACCTGAAGCTGTGAAATACCTACAACAAAATAGAAGAAAAGCTTTCTGACAATTGTTTTGGCAATCATTTCATGATTACTACACCAAAGACACAAAAATAAATCAGCAGAAGTATGTCAAACTAAAAAGTTTATGCACAGCAAAGAAAACAATAGGCAACATATGGATCTGGAGAGAATGTTTGCAAATCATCTACCTAATAAGAGTTTAATATTTAAAATATACAAGGAATACAGGCAATTTAATAGCAACAAACAGACAAAAACTTGTTTGATAAAAGTTAAAGAAGGGCCTGAATGTACATTTTTTTCAAAGAAGATATACAAATGGCCAGTAGTTATGTACAAAGATGGTCATTAACTGGACATGCATTTGTAATCCTAGCATTTGGGAGGCTGAGGCAAGAGGATCACCTCGAGTTTGAGGCCAGTTTGGGTTATATAATGAGTCCAAGGCCAGCCTAAACTACATAGCAAGTCTCTGTCTCAAAAATAAACAAAACAAAACAAAGCGAAGGTGCTGATGATCACTAATGATCAGGAAAGTGAAAATCAGAACCTCAATAAGATATCAACTCCCAGTTATTAGTATGGCTCTCTTGTTCAAAGAAAACAGAAGAAAACAAATGATCATGTGGGCAAATTGAAAGTCATGCATACATTTGGTGGGAATACAAAATAGTACAGTCATTATGGAAAATAATATGGAATGTCAAGAGGACTATCTTATGATCCAATAATCCTCTTCTGTATATTTATTCAAAAGATTTAAAATCAGGATTCTGAAACGATGTCACTCTTATGTTCATTACACAGTAATAAATAATGCTTGCCGTGGCTTATGTTTTGATGTCCCCCAAAACATCCTGGGAATGAGGTAAGGCTTTTTTTTTTTTTTTTCTCAGAGGTGATTGATATGTGATGTTGGGGTTAAAAGTGTGTGATTACTAAGTCAGTCCACTGACTAATTTGATGCTACCTTAATCCCAGTGGCCAAGATACAGTATCGAAGGGGCAAAAAGATGTTGCTAAGGGCCCTTGTTGTTTCTCTTGTTGCTATTGCTACAGAGTGGGAGCTATAAACTGTTTATCTTCTGCTTTGCCCCTCTGCTATGTACTACTCTGCTTTGGAGCCGGCTGATTATGGACTAAAACTTCTACAAACTGTGAGCTAAATAAATCATTCCTCTTTTACCTTTGAGTGCTGAAATACCCAAGATGTAGTAGCAACATTAATATACACCAGCAAATGACTAGATAAAGAAGATGTGTATATACATATGGTGTAAGACCATTCAGTCTTGAAAAGGAAACCACAGCATGCGACAACATGAATGAGTTTTGAGGGTATTATGAAAAGTGATATAAACCAATCACAATCACTGTGTGATTCTATTCATATGAAATCCTTAAGCTGCCAAATTGTTAGAATTGAAGGGTGGAATGGTGGCTGCTGCAGCCTGAGGGGAGGCTGAAATAGGAAGAGACAGTTAAATAAGGTTGTAACCTTACAATATTGTAAGTTTTACCCTGTATAATATTGTCGCTATAGTCAACAATATTGTGGTTTGAGACACTGATTATAAGAACAGATCTCATGGTAAGTGTCCTTACCACAGTAAAATAAAATCAACTGTGCTATGAGAGAAAAGCAATGGCTTTTTGATTCTGGGAGCCCCTTAGTCTTTTTTACATTCAAAGAACTAGCAAGTCATCTTGAAAAGCTACCTTGAAGTTGTTTAGGAGAAAGCAAGAGCCAGAGTAGCCTTTAAAATTCAACTATTAGCTATCTGATCATTTTTATTCTTAAACTGTTATTTCAGACATTGGAAAAGGCACCCTTGATCATGGAAAACTTTACTTCTTAAATAACACATAATTAAAAACAAGCATTAAATATGGTATGTTTCTAATTTTCAAAGCTCATCAATTTTTTGTGTCAGAAAAGTAGAAGAATTGTTAGATATACATATTCATTATGAGTTCTGGATTTTTCCCATGGACAGAACATGAAGCACTCTGTGGTTAGCATGGACCATGAACTTAAAAAAACACTCCTGTTTTTCTTAACATTCCTTTCCTATTGCCTAAATAACACACACACTAAAACATCTTTCTTTAATTTTCACTGCTGCAGAATATCTAAAGTAGTTTATTAGTTGTATAAAGTTGTGTTCCTCAGTGGTTAGCATGTTCTCCTGTAGTTAACTTTTCATTTGGGAAAAAGGTGAAATGCTGGCTGCATTGATGTGAAAGCTAAAACAATCAGTCACACACTGCGCTGGTCACAGTTTCTGCATGAAACAGATGGCCCCTTAACAAGGGTCACCGGTGAGGCCAATGAATAGATTATTTACCTAAGCAAAGATGGATTCTGATTCCAAAAGGAGTCAGGAAGCATGTGAACACCAGCAAGAAGGACTGAGAAGGCTGGGAAGGGTCCAGAAGCCAATGCAGAAAAGAGAGGGAGGGAGTAGGAAGGCAAGGAGGAACACCTGTCCTGGCCTTTCTCACAACCTGCCAGTACCCTTCATTAGCAAGACTCAACCAGCAGGAGAGGGCAGAAGAGCCCTGTTGATGGGCAGGTGGAGTAGACTATACAGTAAGGAGGCTGCCTCCTGGCTGAATCCCAGAACCAGTGAATTTATGTCTCCTTAAAAGTCCATCAAATAGGCAGGTAACAGCCTACTCGGCCCTAAGGGTTTTCTGCACTGAGCACATCTACTGCTCTCGAGGGCAGAGCCTTGGCTTGCTTAGTGACTCCTGGAAGCCCGAGGAAAGATCTGGAATATTCTGAGGGCAGACTGTCTTGTAAATTTCCTTTGAGCTTGATGATTCCTGAAGAAGAGAGACCTTAAAACTATCACTTGATGATACCAATGCACCCTGTGGAAAATGTTCTCACTATTCAGGGTTTGATGGCCAAACAAAGTTTTATATAAACATTTTAAAGCACCTGCTTTATTGAACTTTGCCAAGTTTCTAGCTTGTTAACATAGCAACAAAGCTAATATTGTTTTATAATTAGAATCATGGCTTTTACCTCCCTAAATCAGTGTAAGGAAATTCCAGAAATTCTGTAGGTGCTGTTATTTTAAGCATTCCAGAAAGCAAAGTGGAACAAACAAAACAAAATGTGATGTAGCATTATTCTCTGATGATAGTTACTGTCAAAGGCAGAAAGGCAAGAACAGTTTTCATTGCATGGAGCTTTTTATGCCGTGGAAAATACTGAAGTGAAGGAGTCTCAAAACGGATGCTTGGGAACATTTGAGTATCAGTCTTCAGGAAAAGCAGAATATATGAGACTGAGGAGGGTGACAAACCTTTCATATGCTGTATTTTGAGGCCAAAAACTGGCACAAAAATGACAGCTATACTGAAATTCTATTTAATTTGTTACGTGGAAAGCTACTTCATGTGCAGAGCACCCAAATTTCAGAGCTGCAGATAGCTATTGTGGAGTGCTTACCAAGCCTATTATCTTTACAGGCAAAAGAAAAAAGATGAACGTATTTCTGAAAAAGAGATACGCACTTCCAATTCAAAAGTTGGTCTTTACCTGTGCAAAGTAGTGACCATAGCAGACAATTTGTCCTTTTTGGTGATATACATGCAGTGTAAGGTAGACAGGAGGCAACGTTGCCTTGGGTTGTGGTTTGGATGTGTTTTCAGTGTGAAGGTTCATGTGTTGGGAGCATGATCCACAGTGTGATGTTAGTGGAGCTGGTGGAATGTGGAAGAGGAGGGACCTAGTGGTGGTGATAGGTCACTGGGAACATTACCTTAGGAAGAGATTATGGCTGGTCTTACAGTGTATATTAGTTCCCAAGAAAACTGGTTGTTAGGAAAGGGTAACCCTGACTCCTAAATTTCTCTGGCTTCCAGCCTCGCCAGGTGGTTATTTCCTCTAACTTCACACTATGAGGCCAGCTGTCACAGACACAGTGAGAAGGGCCTCATCAGGATGATAGCGCTGTGCTCCTAAACTTACAGAACTCTGTCATGTAGATTTCATTTTACAATTTCCCCAGCTTCAGGTATTTTTTTTAGCAGCATAAAATGGACTAATACATGGTAGGAAGTTTGCTCAAGAGCAAACTTATCTACATGTTGTGTAAAGAGAACAAAACTCTGAGATTCACATCCCTGTTAGAATAGTATATGCACAGTCCTCCTTTTACCAGTAGGGCAGGATGATAAAAGGGCTGTGCAAGCCAAAACTCTGAAAAGTGCTATTAATAATCAGTGGAACACATTAAAATTATTCTGACTTTTAAATATTTTCATCAAAATTGGAATATTGTTGGTAATAAATATCCAGGCAAGTGAAAAATAGTAAAATTAATATTCATTGGCACCACAGAACTTAAACTGTGGAGATATTGAAAAAACTATAAAGAAACACTGTCAAGGACAGTTCATACAGTGACTATCTTCTTCTAGTCATACAATCTATGGCACGGAATGGTATCTTTCCTATGTATTGAAGAATTGTCATACTCTTCTAAGTTTAAATCAGCTTTCCAGATAATATCCTTTGTGCTTTAATGCAAGCTATCTCTTTACTGGACTGTAATTATATTTTTTGGTCACTTCTTCCAGGACATTTTTATGTTTGTGTCACAATCATTTTCATATTTATGTATTCAAGTTCACGTTAGCCAAGTCTGCCTGTCTACACACGCAATCTCTGGAACAGTGGTGATGCTCATATGTTTAGTTATTTCTCCTCTAATCCCTTTTTTTTTTTTTTTTTAATTATCTTTATTGGTACATTAAATATAGACATCATGATTGCACTCCATAATGGGGATTTGTACCAGTATAAGACACAACTTAATTCTCATTTTTTCCCATAGCCCCACCCACCCTACCACCCCCCCATATATATAAAATTTGTTCCTCTAATCCCTTTTCTGTTTGATTGGATATTACTTCCAGTTTTATTGATTTTTATTTTCCTGATGTATTTTCATTTTCACTGGTCACTTCCATCTTTAACTGTCCATTTCTGTATGTATACAGTGTTATCTATATTTGACCCAAGTAACAGACACACCATGACCAGCCTTCCAACAGAAGGCTGTGGAAAAGGGTACGTTTGGTCACAGATCAAGATGGGCATCACTGGTCAGTGATTTAGGACTGCAGAGTTGGCAAGTAAGGTTGTACTTTGTGCAACTGCTACTAGTTAATACACCTTTACTATGTTGTTGGGGGACTGGTGTTATTTATCTAAAACATGATGACTGAAATTCATGGATAGTGGAATTATACAAAGAATAGGCTGCCTATAAATAGGACTGCAATGTGGAGTGTATTCACAAGCCTTTCATAAGAAATCCTACAATAAAGTTCTCTATATATGATCATACTAAAAATAGATATCATTACTGAAGATATCATTACTGATCAAGTTTTATTATGCTCATATCTGACACAATTTCTTTCCAAATTCTTGGTCTCCATCAAACATTGTCCCAATACCATTTTCTTCTGTACTCTAATTTTAAAATGGAGGTGAACTCGATCTTTAGTTTTCTATTCCATTTTTATGTTATTTTATCCCTAAGTGCACGATGTTGCCAGTGGTAGCCTTCTAGTTGTAACCGTAGACATCAGCCTTTCACACGGAGCCTTTGTTTCCTTCTGCCAGGGATGTGAAGGTTTCTTTGGAGGCTCCTCTCAGGTGAAGAATGCTCTGTGGATTCCAGATGGAGGTGGTTAGTTCTCTCCACCTGAGGGCCATCTGCTGCTGGCTACAGTGAGCTCAGGTACTCTTTCCCTTGAAACAGAAGTTTGGCCTCTTTTTCATGGTGATGCTTTCGATGTGTTTTGCAAGGTTAGCCATCTGCCCGTTTCCTCTTCCATCTCTTTTATTATCTGGAGATATCAGAGTAGAGTAGGTACAAGGATGAAAGTCATGAGCCTTCAGGAAGAGGCTGTTGTCATTTTTCTCCTTGAAATACAGAAGCTAGAATGACAGCAAGTCTGTTGGAAAATGGGGTTAGATCTGAGTAAAGATATTGATATTAGGGAAAGATAAAGTTTTCTAAGTGAAATTTTATTGCATAAATTGCTAACAATTAAGTTGAGAGGTGAATGATGTTAAATCCCGTGTGTTTTTTGCCTGACTTGCCAGTCTTTCTGACCTCCTAAACCCTTGGAAAATGGTCATCCCTGCATCTGTATTCTGCAGCTCATGGAGCATTGTCTTAGACCTGACTGGTTTGGTTCTGATTTTCAATTTTTCTTTCAACTGTAAATGTAAACTCTTCTCCTTTACATTTAAATGAGTTCATATTAAAAAATCTCAGGTACACTTTATGCCTTCAATTTTTGCCACTACCTGATTTTCTGTGCTTAACCAACCTTCTTGGACATAAATAAGGAAATAGTAGCATAATTTTGAGGTCAGTTTATAACTACTTAGTGGCTAATCTGTATTTACCAAAGAATGACCATTCTTACCCCATTTAAATGTCAGGATCACTGTCTGATTTAAATTAGGAATTAAAATATAGGAATTGTGGGGTGATGGCCAGAGGTGTATATAAGACAGATATGCAGACATAAGGGACACACACACATAACCTCCTAAAATGCATAGTTAAAGATTAAAAGGAGCCTAGAGGCCATAAGTTCATGTAGAATCAAAACACATTGCCTTAAGGAATGAATTCTCTGGTCCTTGTCCTCCTCACATTCAGATTTATCACTTAGATTGACTCTGAGGTCAAGCATATAACAGGCAACTCTGATCTCCCTCTGTCCTTCCCATGTCCCCAAGGTGAATTTTGGCACAGATGTCATTCTTTGCTCTTTATCCTTGCTTCCTGATTCTAGCAATAAAAGCCATAGTTGCTTCAGTTCAAGGCTATCTTTATGAGACTCTTTCATGCAAAGGGGTTTCAGCCAAGGCTAGTTGATTTGGACTTTCCTGGAGCTGAATCTGGAAATTTACTGAGTAATTTATCATCCTTTGTGCTTTGCCACAACTGAACTGCAACAGGTCATCAAATTCACTTAGTCTTCCAAAGGAATCTCTTAAACTTTGAGCAATATTTTCTTAAGAATTAGCCTATTAGGGCCAGGGATTTAACTCAGTGATTCTGGCACCTGTCTTGCAAGCACAAAGACCCAGGTTCGATTCCCCAGTAACCACATACCATACTAGGTGTGGAGACTC